>CAKNXH010059391.1:0-18783 GCA_932178445.1 Andricus quercusramuli | reverse complement strand
AAAGAAAAAGAATTTTCAGTAATAAAAATGAATTTTCAACAAAAAAGGAAACGAATTTTTAACCAAACAGTCGAATTTTCAACCAAAGAGATGAATTTTCAACTAAAATGATGAATCTGTAAAAAAAAGGATATTCAAGCCAAAATGATTAATTTTTAGTTTACATAGGCGAATTTTCAACAAAGCAGTTGGATTTTCAAACAAAAAAATTACTTCTCAACAAAAATACTTGAAATTTTGAATAGAATAATTAAACTCTCAAGAAAATAATTAAATTTCTAACTGAATACTTGAATTTTCAACGAACAAAGAAGACTTTTCAACCAAGTAGTCAAATTTTCAACAAAAAATGGAGCAGTTAAATTTCCAGTTTAAAAAATTAATTTTCAACAAAAGAGATGAATTTTCAACTAAAATGATGAATCTGTAACAAAAAATGATAGGTTCAAACCAAAATGATTAATTTTCAGTTTACATAGAATGTTGAAAAAAAACAGTTGAATTTTCGACCAAAAAAGATTACTTTTTATCAAAACACTTGAATTTTCAACAAAATCATTAGAATTTCAACACAATAGTTGAATTTTTAACCAAATACTTGAATTTTCAATACAAAAGGACAAATTTTTTGTTCCCATAAGCGAATTTTCAACAAAACAGTTGAATTTTCAACAAAATAATCAAATTTTCAACAAAAAAGTCAAATTTTCAACCAAAGAGATGAATTTCCAACTCGAATGATGAATCTGCACAAAAAGGATGAATTTTCAAGCCAAAAGGACGAATTTTCTTTCCACATAGACGAATATTCAACAAAACAGTTGAATTTCCATCCAAAAAAAGAATACTTTTTATCAAAATACTTGAATTTTCAACAAAATAATTGAATTTTTAACCAAATACTTAAATTTTCAATACAAAAGGACAAATTTTCTGTTAAAATAAGCGAATTTTCAACAAAACAGTTGAATTTTCGAAAAATTATAACTTTAACCAAAACACTTGAATTTTCAACAAAATAATCAAACTTTCAAGAAAATAGTTAAATTTCTGTCTAAATACTTAAATTTTCAACCTAAGCCAAATTTTTAATAAAAAATGAAGCAGTTAAATTTCCAGTTAAAGAAATGAATTTTCAAAAAAAAAAAAAAAGAAACGAATTTTCAACAAAAAAAGTTCAATTTTCAACCAAAGAGATGAATTTTCAACTCGAATGATGAATCTGCACAAAAAGGATGAATTTTGAAGCCAAAAGGACGAATTTTCTTTCCACATAGACGAATGTTCAACAAAACAGTTGAATTTTCGACCAAAAAAGATTACTTTTTATCAAAATACTTGAATTTTCAACAAAATTATTAGAATTTCAACAAAAAAATTTGAATTTTTGACCAAATACTTGAATTTTCAATACAAAAGGATAAATTTTCTGTTCACATAAGCGAATTATTAATAAAACAGTTGAATTTTCGAAAAATTATAACTTTTTAACCAAAACACTTGAATTTTCAACAAAATAATCAAACTTTGAAGAAAATAGTTGAATTGCTGTCTAAATACTTAAATTTTCACCCATATATTCAAATTTCCCACAAAAAGTGGAAAAGTTAAATTTTCAGTAAAAAAATGAGCTTTCAACAAAAAAAGAAACAAATTTTCCACAAAGTATTCAAATTTTGATTTAAAAATATGAATTTTAGCTAAAATAATAAATCTGCATCAAAGAAAATTATTATTTAACAAAGCTAGTTAAAGTTTTTAGCAAGTCTTCAACCAAAATTAATTTTAAAAAAAGAAATAATTTTCAACCAAGTGATTGAAATTTCAACCAAAAAATATTAATTCTCAACGAATAATGTAATAGTAGATATTTCAACAAAAAAAAGATTTTAAGTTTAAATCAAAAATATTTGGATTCAACAGAAATAGACGATTTTTCAACGAAATAGTTGAATCCTCGACCAAAAAAGATTACTTTTCAGCTAAATAGTGGAATTTTTAACCAAACTTAGATGAAATTTCTACCAAAAGAGTTGATTTTTTAACATGAAGATATGAATTTTCAACAAAAAGAGTAAATTTTCTACTAAAGAGTTGAATTTTTAAGCTAAAAAGACAAATTTTCAATCTAAAAAAAATAATTTTCAACAAAACATTTCAATTTTTAACACAAAAGGTCATTTTTTAACTGAAAATATAATCTTCTAACATTTTTAACATAGAGTCTTTTATAAAGGGAATAAAAAAATTTCATATTTATTTCATATTTTTTTCAAAGCTCCTGATCTTTCCCTGACCAATGAAATTTCCTGACTTTTGCATGTTGCCTTCTTTTTCTTTCATTTTTTTTCTTTTATTTTTTATTTAAATGAAGACACTTAAGAGTACGTTGTCCAAATCTGATCTTTCGATTCTCGTTTTTTTTAATTTACAAGAATTTCTTAGTTAAATTTGAATTTTGGACGTTAAAGTATAATTTAATTTTGGATCTATACAGAATACAAAAAAAAGAAGAGAGGAAAAAAGAAGGAGGGGAATTTGGAGGTTGCCTTCTTTTTCCTGCAACTTTTTTCACTTTATCTTATTTTCTCAATTTAAATTAAGACCTTTAAAAATGTGTTGTCCAAATTTAATCGTTGATTCTAGTTTTTTTTTAAATTTATTCTCTGAGCTTTTTTTTAATTCCGAATTAATCAAAATTTAAAATCTTCTTTAACGTTCAACATTCATATTTTACTACAAAATTCTTGGAAATTAAAAGAAAATCAAGACTCCAACGATAAAATTTGGAAAATACACTCTTGAATGTTTCCATTTAAATTAAAAAAATAAATAAAAAGAAGAAAGAAAAAATAAAGATTTGGAGGTTGCCTTCTTTTTCTTTCCACTTTTTTATTTTCAAGAATTTCGTAATTAAATATCAAAATTGACATAATAGAATCATTTTTAATTGTTCTAAGATTGCAAGTGATCAATTAAAAAAATATTTAGTGAATTCATAACTATTTAATTATCCCATAAAATAAATTTTTTCACCACATATTGGAAAAAATAATTTTTAATCCTCGTTACATCATTTTCAATTTGTTCTCTGTGATTTTTTTTAATTCGAAATAATTGAAATTTTTAATTCTTCTTTGACGTTCAACATTCAAATTTAGATACAAAATTCTTGAGAATTAAAAAAAAATCCGGCGATCAAATTCGGAAAAACACGCTCTTAAATGTCTTAAATGTTTTTAAAAAAGAAGGAAGGGGATTTGCTTGTTGCCTTCTTTTCTCTACTTTTTTTTTAAATTTAAATGGATACGTTTAGAAGAATGTTGTCCAAATTTAATCGTTGATTCTTGTTTGTTTTTTTAAATTGAAATCACAGAATATTTCGCGGCCGAAATATTTTGTTCTTTTAGAGGAAATTAGGCGATATGTATTTTTTCGATATGCAAAAAAAAAATCTAAAAAGTTATACGTATTTGAATATTCTGCTTTGTTTTTTTAAAAAACTCGATTTTTTTCATTAAACCTCTATAAATGTTGCTCTAATTTAGATATTGATTCTTTTATTTTTGATTCTAATAGCGTTTATCGTCTTCTTTCAAAATCCGCGTGAAAATTGATAAAATGGTTGCGGTTTTTCTGAAAAAATAAAAAATTGTTTTTCTGAAAAACACCACCTTTAAATTTTTTGCCAATTTTTTTTGATTTCCTTAATAACTTTTGTAGCCAGCAGAATTCCTTTTTCTCACAATCGAATTTTCTACATTTTCTTGGAAACAATGAACAATGTTTACGAGAAAAATTGAAAAATTACATTTTTAGGAGAAAAAAAATTCTCCCGGCCTCAAAAACGGTTTATCCTGCATGATAGGATATTAGTAAAAAATTTTTTTAATATTTAGAAGAATAAAAAAAGTGGGGCTATCAAGAAAATCTTTTTTATTTTTTTCTTATAATTTTGAAAACTAGAAAAAAATATTTTCTTGAAAACCCCACCATTTTTATTCTTGCAAATATTTTTGGAACGTATTCTTATTTTTATTTTTTATCAGCATCATGCGGATTAACCCATTTTTGAGACTGGGAGATTTTTTCCCCCCTAAAAATGTAGTTTTTGAATTTTCTCGTATCTGTCATTGTTTCCAAAAAAAAAGTAGAAAATTCGATTGTAAGAAAAAAGAATTCTCCTGACTACAAAATTTATTTATCAAGCATCAAATTTACAAGATGTCTTCATTATCAAAATACAAGTTTAAAAAAAATTTGCAACAAAGCTGGGTTTTTTCAGAAAATCGGTTTTTAATTTTTTTCAGAAAAACCGCTGCAATTCTGTTAATTTGAAACCTTTTTTCAATTTTGCGGCGCATTTTGAAAGAAGTCGATCAACTTTATTAGAATCAAAAATAAAATAATAAATATCTCAATTAGGTCAAAAGTTATAGAGGTTAAAAAAAAATCCGAGTTTTTTTTTAACAAAGCATAAATTTTAATTATGAAATTAAGATTATAATGTAATTAATTTTCAAGAAGAAAAAAAAAACTTCCAATATAATAAGAATAAACAGTAATAATAAATAATAATAAATAATATCCAAAAATTTTTTTTTACAAATCGTAAAAATACGTATTGCCTAATTTCCTTTAAAAACCCTGCTACATATTGAAAAAGAAATATATTTTTTGATCGTGACATAATTTTCTATTTTCTCCAACTTAAAACAAATGTTTCATAGAAAAACAAAAATAACCTTTTGGCGATTTTTCGAAAGCACCTCAAGATTTTTGGAGTCTTACAAATTTGCAGTTTTATTTTTTTTTTAATTTAACTAGAAATTTATTTAAAAAAAAAAAGAAATAAACGAATTACAAAATTCAAGACGGTTTTGTTTATTGTTAGTTGACAAACTTGAAGACAAACTTAGTTTTGAAAATTGCATTCAAAAAATAGAAAGACACGTCCCGATTGCTCCAATACGCTTATTTGTTGTTTACTGCACTTTTACTATAATTAAATATGTATCTTTAAATCACTCACAACAAAGATATTCACAAAAATCCTTCAAAATACGAGTAAATTTTCTCATTTCTTTCAAATTCTTAAAAAAAAAAGCGGTTTCCATCACAAAAACCTAACCAAACTTTTAACGGAAATTGACAATTTCGTACCTAGTTTTCCTATTTAACATGTCTGTACTTAAAATTTCCTAATTTTTAGATTAAATGTTGCGAGGCAAATGCATGGCATAAAAAAATACGATTATTTGCACAATTTACATTTAAAAATTCACAAATTTTGCAGGTGGAATCGGCACAAAACGAGAATGCTCGTCAAAACATCTCGGAACCTACTGTGACTACGTGAAACAACCTGGTGACAAATTAACTTACAGGACCTGCATTTACACCTGCTCAGGAGACGGTTGCAATCCAGCGTCGAAATCATTACCAAATACAATATTTCTTCTTTTTAGCAGTATTTTCCTCGTTTTTGTTCCATTATTTCGAAGATGAATTTCAAAATTTAGGATATAGGTAAACTCGTTGACTAGGGTAGTTGACAGAAAGCGCGCGAAGGAAATTTAAATTTGAAATATTCAGTTTAAAGTTTCGTCAAATTCTACAATTGCATCTAAAGGGCCCTCCATAAATAGAATATAAAGTTAAATTTTAGTAATTTTACAATTAAAGATTGTAATAATATTATAAAGACTTCATATCGGTATCATTAGATTAAGTATTTTGATTTTTTTTTCATCATTTTGTAAAATAACAAACAGAAAAACAAAGTTTTTTTAAACATAATTTTTGATTTCGAAATATTTCATATTATTTTAATGAAATTTCAAAGAAAAAATCCTTCTTCAGAAGTACCTGGAAATATTTTAAAAGATTCCAAGGAATTTTAGAAAATTTCCAAATATTTCAAAGGATTTCAGGATCGCAAAGGATTTCGTAGAACTTGAAATATTTCAAAGAAAATTTAAAAAATTTGATGTAATTTCACACGATTTTATCATATTTTAATTAAATTTTATCAAATTTATTCACAAGAATTGAGGGATTCCAAAGGATCTTATAAATTTGAAGAGATTTTTAAATATTTTAAGGTATTTCAAGATATTTAAAAAAATTGAAATATTTGAAAAGATTGCAAGGAATTTTAGAAGATTTAAAAATATTTCAAAGAATTTTTTATGGGATTTCAAAGAATTTCACGAGATTTCATATGATTTCCGAGGATATCGGTAATCAGGATTTGAAAGATTTTCCAATATTCCAAGGAATTTTAGTAGATTTCAAAAAATTTCAGAGATTTTAAAGATTTTTGAGTATTTTACACAATTCCAAGGAATTTTCAGAAGCTTTAAAAAATTTCAAGGAATTTAAAACGATTAGAAATATTTTATGGTATTTTAAAGAATTTCAAGAAAGTTCCAAAAGATTAAGAAAAAATAATAATTTAATAAAATTTTGAAGAGTTCATCAGAATTGATGGATTTCAAAGATTTCAGTGATTATCATGAATTTTATAAAATTTTACGGGATTTCAAGGGATTTTATAATATTTTGATGAAATTTCAAAGAATTTATTCAGAAGAATTGAAGGATTTGAATTATTTGAAACGATTTTCCAATAAATATTCCAAGGAATTTCAATGGATTTTAATAATCTGAAGAGATTTTAAAGGATTTCAAAGATTTTAGAGTATTTAAAAAAATTCCAAGAAATTTTTAAGAGCTTTGAATAAATTTCAAGGGATTTCAAAAGATTTCAAAGATTTTTTAATATTTCAAGGTAATTTCAAAGATTTAAAAAATTAAAAGCAGTTTAAAGAACTTACAATTTTTTTAGGGCATTTAAAAAGATTCCAAGGAATTTTCAGAAGCTTTAAAAAATTTTAAGAAACTTCAAAAGATTATAAATATTTTAGGGTATTTTAAAAAATTAAATTTTTTCTGTTATATGAAAAAAAAACTCCAAGGAATTTCGGTAGATTTCAAGAATTTCAAGAGATTTCAAAGGATTTTCACGATTTTAGAATATTTTGAAAGATTTCAATGAATTTTCAGAATCTTTAAAAAATTTCAAGAAACTTGAAAGGATTAGAAATATTTTAGGGTTTTTTAAAAGAATTCCAATAAAGTTTCAAAAGATTAAAAAAATTTCAAGGAATTTCATCAGATTTCATTCAACTTAAAAGATTTTCAAATATTTCAAGGGATTTTAAGGATTTTCATAATATTTTATGAAATTTTACGAGATTTTCAGGAATTTTATAATATTTTAACGCAGTTTCAAAGAATTCACCAGAATTGAGAGATCTTCTAAATTATTGTTAAAAATATAAATTTGGGTGATTTAAATAAAAATTGAGAAATGCATAACAAATAATAAATAATTGAAGATATTTGTTTGTAATTAAAAAATATATAAGAAATTAAGTTTTTTCAAATATTTTTCTACTCAAAATATTTGAAAAAATTATTACTTTTTTTTACGAATTTTTACATGGGGGAGGGGCAAAAATTGGAAAGAAATATCTGTTAGATATTTTACGGATGGGCCTTAAACTGGAAATCTAATTTTGAATCAAGAAATAATTTTTTATATTTTTAGAAAATGATGAGAAAACTTTAAAAGCAACTTTTGAAAACGTATTTCTCAAAAGATTTCTTTAAAACGAAACTTTCTACTGCAATTTTTCAATTTTAAATCATAAAAACATTAAAAATACGCGAAGATATTTATATAGTGTAAAAATAATGAGATTAGAGTGTATGTGTGATTTAATTGAGTTCATAAAATAGCGACGACAACTTCAATTTTGAGTACGTACTTACAAAAGTAGGAGAAGTATAAAATAAAATTCCTTTATATTTTTCCAACAAAAACATTAAATTTTAGTACCCCTATTTTATGTTTTTAATACTAAAAACAAAAGATAATGAAAATTTAAATTTAATTTCGTTATAATATTGAATATAATAATAAACATAATTTCTGACAAAAGTGTATGATCTGAAATGGAATTTGAATCTCAATTTTATTCTTCATTTAAGATAATGTCCCCGAAAATAAAAACTTTTTTTCTGTTTTTTGCTTGAATTTTCATTACTCGTAAGTAATTAAATTCACAATTATTTTTGTACCTTTGTATGTAAACCCGAATCAAAGTCTCTATATTTACTGTAATTTTTTTTTACGATAATATTTTCCGCTATATAATTTTTAATAAAAAAAGTTTAATTGTTTACGTATAGCATTTTTATTTCTTAAATAAGTGATACTTTAAAAATGTTTCACATACATCATCAATACATACAAATATCGATCGCTTACAACATATATATAAATGTATGTATATATAATTTTAGATAAATGTACCAATCACTGACACACAAATCGGTGATTCGAAAAATACTTTTTTTTTTGTGCTACAATTATTTTTGGGTACACGTGGCAAAAGCCCATTAAACTTTGTACGCCAAATTCTCATTTTCGTTGAGAGACTTTCAAAAAAAAAAAATTATTTCGAAAAAACCTGTATGACAAAAAAATTATTGTGCAGCGATAAGAGCGTGCTTTTGAAATTTCTTAAGTTTCTAATTCAGAAGCCTAATTTCTAATATATAGAACTTCCACTACATGAAATAAATACGCATGTCCATTTTTGAACTTTCTTTAGAATGTTGCGTTCGCTTAAAAAAATACTCTCAAATTTGAAGAGAACGTAAACTATTTTTTTGTAGATTAATTCGATATATTTTCTTCTCCCTAAAAAAGTCAGGATGGCCACACAAATATTGAAAAAAAAACTGGGTGTCTACTCGATTTGATTAATTAATTAATTTGATCAATTTCAAACGATTTTTAAAGATTTCAAGAAATTTCTTAACATTCAAAAAAGATTTTTATTTTGGAATAGGGAATTTTGGAAACGAATTATAATTCTGAGATGGAACAGAGAATTTTTTTAAGGAATACTGAGTTTGAAAAGAGATTTTTTTAAATACCCTTCTTCTAAATCTGAATTCAAATTATTTTCATTTAAAATATTTTCGATTAGAATTCAGATTTCAGTAAATTATTTCAGATTTTAGTAAATATTACTCTAAATTTCAGTAAACATTACTCTAAATTCTAGTAAATACAGTAAATAAAAAACTCCTTTTCTTTAAAATTTGGAAGATGGGCCAATTCTGGCCAATTTTTATTTGCAAAAACAATAGTTTTTGTATTTTTTTGTGAATCAAATTTAAAATTACTTTCCAAAATTAAACTCCAATGAAATTTCAAAGAATTCATTCACAAGAATTGAGACATATCAAAGATTTGAAAAGATTTTCCAATATTCCAAGAAATTTCAAAAAGTAGAAGAGATTTCGAAGAATTTTTACGATTTTATGGTATTTTAAAAGATTCCAAGGAATTTTCAAAAGATTAAAAAATTTTCAAGAAATTTCAAGGAATATAATTCTCAGATTCCATTCAAATTCACGGATATGAAGAGATTTTCAAATATTTAAAGATATTTCCAAAGATTTTAAAAAGTATATAAATTTTTTAAGGAATTGAAATTTTTTTAGGATTTTTAAAAAGATTCCGAGGAATTTCAGAAGATTTCCAAATATCTCAAAGGATTCTCAACGGATTTCACGGCCATTTATGAGATTTCTGAGGATTTAAGTAATTTAAAAAAATTTTAAAAGCTCTTTCTCGGAAAGTCTTCTTAATGAATTTTCCGGGATCTCTAAGGATTTCATAGAACTTCAAATATTTCAAGTGATTTCAAAGAATATCATAATATTTTATGGAATCTTACGGTATTGCAAGAGATTTTATAATATTTAAATTAAATTTCTAAGAAATTATTCATGAAAATTGAGAAATTTTTGTAAATTTCTTTTTTATAAATCAGAATTGAAATTATTTTTCAAAATTAAATTTTAACTAAATTTCAAAGAATTTATTCACAAGAATTGATATTTTCTTTCAAAGATTTGAAAGAGATTTTCAAATATTCCAAGGAATTTCAATCGATTTCAAAAAGTTGGAGACATTTTAAAGGATTTCAACGATTTTAGGGTATTTAAAAACATTCCAAGGGATTTTCAGGAGCTTTAAAAAAATTTAAGGGATTCCAAAAGATTGTAAACATTTTCGAGTACTTTAAAGAATTCCAAAGAAGTTTCAAGAGATTAAAAAAAATCAAGGAATTTCCAGGAATATCATCAGATTTCATTGAACTTCACGAAATTGAAGAGATTTTCAAATATTTCAAAATATTTCCAAAGATTAAAAAAAAAAAAAAAGATTTTAATGAATGCGAAATTTGTTTTTAGGATATTTGAAAAGATTCCAAGGAATTTCAGAAAATTTCGAAAACTATTTTTCAAAATTCCAGGGAATTTCAGTAGATTTCTAGAATTTGAAGAGATTACAAAATATTTGAAAGATTTTAAAATATTTAAAAAAATCCAAGGAATTTTCAGGAGCTTTAAAAAATTTGGAAGGATTGGAAATATTTTCGGGTATTTTCAAAAATTCCAAGGAGGTTTCAAGAGATTCAAAAAATGTCAAGAAATTTTAAGGAAAAAAACCATCATTTTCCATTCCATATTAAAAATTATCTGTTCCGGAGTAAATAAAATTTTTAACGAAATCTCCTGTTTTGAAATGAAAATTATAATTCTTTTCGAAACTTCCAAAGACAAAATTATAATTCTCTACGAAATTCCCTGTTCAAAAATTGAAATTATTATTCTTTACAAGAATTCCAGGTCCCAATTGTCAAAATTATATTTCTTTACTGAAATTCGCTGTCCCGAAAAACTAAAAATTATAACTTTTCACGAGAATTACCTGTTGTAAATCCAAAAATATATTTCTTTACTGAAATTCTATGTAGCAACTTAGAATTACAATTTTTTTCTTCAAATTTTAGAAAATTCCCTGTCTCAAATTCGAAATTATAATTCTTCACTGAAATTTGACTTGAAACAGAACATTTCTGACATGGAACGGAAATTCCGGAAAATAATTTTAATTCTGATTTAGAAGAAGGAAATTTAAATAAAATCAATGTTTAAATTTATAATTATAATTCTGTTTGAAAATTACCCGTTCCAAGTCAAAATTAATATTATTTACAATATTTTCTATTGTAATTCAGAAATATTAATTTAGAAAATTCCCTATTTCAAGTGAAGATTAATTTTTTTTTCATGAGTTCCCAGAATTAGAATAATAAAATATAAGAAACTAAACCAAATTCCCGGTTTTTCCGACCCTGAAACTAAATGTATAAAAATCGAAACTAAATATTATTGGCGTAATGGATAAATTTTAAATTGTAATCTTCAAAATTTCGGAAATGTGACCTTCCTTTCTTTTCTCGACGCGAAACTACTTAATTTAATATTTTCCAACGCAGAATTTCGTCTATATTCTGAGAGAAGATACACTCAGAGAGGGCAGTTTTCGATTTTTACGAAGGCACGCTAAGTATTCCTACTGTGCCATTCTAAATTTGTCATAAATTTGTAAAGTGTATAATAGTTTCTAACAAACTTTCAGGTATTCATTTCTCAGAGCTAACGCGATCGTCTCTCGATCAAGACGAGGTATGAAAAATATTCTTGTATGTAAATACTGTAAAAATTTGCGATTTGATCGTTACCAGGCGTAAGTATTGTATATAGAATCCTCAAAGATCAACAAATAGTCTCGATTGGTCCTAGAAATTCATTATTATACCACTATTATATTATCACTGTGCGATATGGGCATTAACGCTACTAATTAAGCGCTTCTCGCGGCTTTGCACTACACATTGATTGCACAATATCGATTGGTAACTGATTCAGAAGAGAACGTCCATCAATTAATTACGTATAGGTGATTTTTTTTTTAATTTTCGACCCCCTTTTTAAATTTTTTACTCAATTTATGAAAAATATATCAATTATTTTCACCGTAAACAAGATTTCAAATGATTTATACAATTTCCAGTGATTTGAAAAGATTTCAAGAGATTTTAAGGGTATTTAAGGGTTTTAAGAGGACCAGAAATTATTAGAATTACAAAATTTTAAGGTATTTATCGAGATTTCCTAAATTTTTTGGGGATTTCATGAGATTTAAGGAATTTCAAGATTTCAAGGGATTACTAAAGTTTTAGGATATTTTAAACGGTTCCATAGGATTATGAAAGGGTTTAAAGATTTCAAATGATTTTAAAATATTTCAAGAGTTTGAATTACTATTTTAGAGAGAATATCAATTTTCCAAGGAATTTTACAAGATTGTAAGGATTTTATTTCGTTTTTTTTTTACTGGATTTCAAAGGACTTAAAGAGATCTCATACGATTTCGAAATGTTTCATGGATTTCAAGGGATTTTGAGAGATTTCAAACCATACTAGAGAAGGATTTCCGAATATTATAAAGGATTTGAAGGAATTTTAATTTAAAAATTAAAAAAAAAATTTTAATCAAAAATTGTAAAGGGATTTCGAAGATTTAAAGAGATCTTATAAGATTTCAAAATATTTCATGGATTTCAAAGGATTTTAAGAGATTTGAACAAAAATCACAGAAGGATTTCCGAATATTATAAAGGATTTGAAGGGATTTTAATTAAAATTTTATTTTTTATTTTTAAATTACAAATTTTAAAGGGATTTCAAACATTTAAAGAGATCTTATAAGATTCCGAAATATTTCATGGATTTCAAAGGATTTTAAGAGATTTCAAAAAAAAATTACAGAAGAATTTCCGAATATTATAAAGGATTTGAAGGAATTTTAATTAAAATTTTATTATTTATTTGTAAATTACAAATTTTTAAGGGATTTCAAAAATTTAAAGAGATCTTTTAAAATTTCGAAATATTTCATGGATTTTAAAGGATTTTAAAAGATTTCAAACCATACTAGAGAAGAATTTCCGAATATTATAAAGAATTTGAAGGAATTTCAATTTAAAAATTAAAAAAAAAAAATTTTTTCACAAATTTTAAAAGGATTTCGAAGATTTAAAGAGATCTTATAAGATTTCGAAATATTTCATGGATTTCAAAGGATTTTAAGAGATTTCAAACCATACTAGGGAAGAATTTCCGAATATTATAAAGGATTTGAAGGAATTTTAATTTAAAATTTAAAAAAAAATTTGTAATCAAAAATTTTAAGGGGATTTCAAAGGATTTTAAGAGATCTCAAACCATACTAGAGAAGGATTTGCGAATATTATAAAGGATTTGAAGGAATTTTAATTAAAATTTGTTTAAAATTTTTTAATTAAAAACTTTCGAGAGAGATTTCAAACCATACTAGAGAAGGATTTCCGAATATTATAAAGGATTTGAAGGAATTTTAATTAAAAATTTAAAAAAAAATTCAAATTATAAATTTTAAAAGGATTTCAAAGATTTAAAGAGATCTTATAAGATTTCAAAATATTTTATGGAATTTCAAGGTTTTTAACTGATTTTTAGAGATTTTAAGGTATTTCTATGGATTCTGATTTTTTTTTTATAGAATTTCATGTGATACCGAAGTATTTTCACGAATTTTTAAGAACATCAGAGAATTTTAATGGGATTTCAAAGATATTAACATATTTCAAGAAATTTTAAATGATTTCAAAAGATTTTATGAAATTTCAAAAGATTTGCAAATATTTCGAAGAATTATGAGGATTTTTGAATTTTAAGAATTTATATGGGATTTTAAAGATTTTAAGCGATTTCAAAAAAAAATTGTAAAGGGTTCAAAGGGTTTAAAGGGTTCAGAGACTTTAGGAGATTTCAAAATATGTCACAGAATTTCAAAGAATTTCATGCAATAACGAGGTATTTTCATGAATTCAGAAAAATATCAGAAGAGTTTAAAGCGATTTCAAAAAATTTCAGGATATTTGAAAATGTTCACGAAGACTTTCAAAGATTTTCTAATGGATATTAACGGATTTTAAGAGATATAAGGGGAGCTTTGACAACTTTAAAGATTTCAATTAATTTTTAAGGTATTTCAAAGATTTTGAAATATTTCACATAATTTCAAAGATTTTAACGGATTTTAAAGGATTATATGGGATTTTGAAGACTTTAAGCTATTTCAAGGAGTTTTACAGTTTTCAAAGTGTTTTAAGAGATTTTAGGAGATTTCAATATAAGTCACTGGATTTCAAAGGAATTAAAATCATTTTATGCGATACCAATTTCAAAGATTTCGAAATATTTCACCAAATTTCCTGAGATTTAAAAAAATTTCATGTGATACCGAAGCATTTTCACGAATTTAGAAGAATATCTTGGGATTTTAGTGATATAAAAAAATTTCAGGATATATAAAAATATTCGCAAAGATTTTAAATCATTTTCTAAGGAATATTAAGGGATTTTAAGAGATATAAAATAGTTTTGGATGATTTCAAGGGATTTCGAGGATTTTTAATTTCTTAAAAGATTTTATTTAATAAATGTTAATATATAGTAGAGGATTTCAAAAAATTCGAATAGATTCCCACGGATTTGAAAGATTTCAATTAATTTTAAAGGGATTTCAAAGATTTCGAAATACTTTATGGGTTTTTTAAAGAATTTAACAGATTTTCAAAGATTTCCATAGATTTTAAAGGCTTATAAGGGATTTTAATGAGATTTTGAAGACTTCAAGTGATTTCAATGAGTTTTACAGTTTTCAAAGTGTTTTAAGAAATTTTAGCGGATTTTCATAAATATAAAGTTGATTTTGATGATTTCAAGGGATTTCGAGGAGTTTTGATGTCCTAAAATATTTTATTTATTTATTTATTATTTATTTATTTTAAAGGAATTTCAAAAAATTCGAAATATTTCACGGAATTTCAAAAATTTTAATAGATTTTTAAAGATTTTAAAGGATATTTATATGATTTTAAAGATTTCAAACGATTTCATGGAGTTTCACAGTTTTTAAAAAGCTTTAAGGGTTTCAAAGAATTTTCACAGGATTAAAAATTGTTTTAAATATTCATCAATTTTCCTTATTAATTCCTTAGATTCGTAAGATCCCCCCCCCCCCCCATCCCCCGAAAAAATTAATGGACGCTCCCAAAAGTAAATTCGAGAAAAAAAAATCCTGAAATAGATAATTATAGAACATTTCGTTGAACTTAAATATAAAAAAGTTTCGCTTGTTTTTAAATTTAACATAACAAAGCATCAATAAAATATAAAGTGAATGAATATGGAACCTAAACGTAACGATCGAACAACTAAATATATAAACTACGTACATTGTTTACAACAAAAAAAAAAGTCGAACATAAATAAATTAATCGACTTCAGTCAACATTTCCTGGCGTGATATCCTAGCAAGGAATGAACAAAAAATCGCAAGGAATGGATCACAGAATCGTAGATTAAAAAAAAAAATCCAAATAATGTTTTAAAAAAAACCGAATGCTTATTTCTAGGTTTGAAGAACGTATTCATAAATACTTAATACCTTATTCCCGATTTCTCGAGAAATTGAATCACAAGTTTGGGATTAATTCCTTCGGGTCTTTAATTGTTTATGCTGCGATTTTCGTTTCTAGAACTTTCAATTTCGAATTCGCTGACTGAATTCAAGTTCAGGCTTTGATTATTTTTTTTTTTTTTTTAGCTTCTAGAAGCACCTGCTTGGAAAAAATCATGTCACAGAAAGTTGACTACGAATGCGAGTTAAAAAAATGCTTCGTAATTGAAGAAAAGTTCAGTGATTCTGCAATTTTCGAACTTGCTCTTCAAGTTCCTTGACGCGTAATTGACTGTTGGCAAGCTGACGACGTACGAGTCTCAATTCGTCGGTTTGAGTTGCAAAAGCTAATCGCAGCTCGGCCTCGTTGTTGGGAATGTCCTCCTCTAATTTGTTGTTCTGTTCTGACACTATATTATTCTGTAAAGAAGAATTAGTTATTAATTTTAAAAAATTACCCAGTCAAAACCCAGGGTGTCTACTCAAATCCTGGGAAAAAATTCCCGGACGTTTCCAGGTTTTTTCCAAGTATCTCAAGATTTTTCCAAAATAGTTGAAATTTTAGTTGAAAAAATTAATTTTCAACCAAAAAGATGAATTTTCAACTAAAATGATGGAATGTTTAATTGGATTAGTTAAGTTTTAATCAAAAAAATATAATTTTTAACTAAAATGATGAATCTTCAACTGTAGTAGTTGAACTACCCACAAAAAATGAATTTTTAACACAAGTTTAACTTTGAATAAATTTTTAACTAAAATAATGAATCTTTAACTGGAATAGTTAAATCTTAAAACAAGTATATTAATTTTCTACTAAGAGAGATGAATTTTCAACCAAATAGTTGAATTACTAAAAAGATAAATTTTCACAAAAAAAAACAAACAATTTTTAACCAAAGTGATAAATTTTCAATTAAACTGATGATTCTTCAACCAAAAACACCAACTCTCGACCAAAACAGACGAAATTTCCATCACAAATGGAATAATTTTCGGTTTAAAAAATTAATTTTCAACAAAACTGATGAATTTTTAACTAAAATGACGAATCTTCAACGGAAATAGTTGATTTTTACATCTCAAATATAAATTTTCAACTAAAATGATGGAATATCCAACTGGATTAGTTAAATTTTAAGCCAAAAAAATTAATTTTTAACTCAAAATTATGAATTGTTAAATAAACTGATGAATCTTAAACTGAAATAGTTAAATCGCAAATAAGTAGATTAGTTTTCTGCTAAACAAGATAAATTTTCGACCAAACATAAAAAGAAAATTTTCAACCAAAGTGATGAATTTTCAAATAAAAAATGATAAATCTTCAACTGCAATTTTAATTTTAATCAAAAAAGATCAACTTTTAACTGGAATACACAAATTTTCAACCAAAATATGAATTTTCAACAAAATAGTTAAATTTTCAATAAAAATGATGAATTTTCAACTAAAATGATGGAATATTCAACTGGATTAGTTGAGTTTTAAGCTTAAAAAATTAATTTTTGAGTAAAAATGATGAATTTTTAACTAAAATGATGAATCTTTAACTGTAATAGTGAAATCTTCAAACAAGTAGATTATTTTTTCAGCTAAAAAAGATGATTTTTCAACCAAATAGTTGAATTACTAAAAAGATGAATTTTCAACAACAAAGAAAAATTATTTTTTACCAAAGTGATGATTTTTCAATTAAACTGATGATTCTTCAACTGGAATAGTTGAATTTTCAACCAAAAACATCCATTCTCGACCAAAAAAGACGAAATTTCAACAACAAATGGAATAGGTTTCAGTTTAAAAACTTATTTTTCAACAAAACTGATGAATTTTTAACTAAAATGATGAATCTTCAAGTGGAATAGTTGACTTTTAAACCAAAAATATCATTTTTAACTAAAATTATGAATCTTTAACTGGAAAAGTCGAATTTTCAATCAAAAACATGAATTTTCGACCAAGAAAGACGTAATTTCAACCAAATAGATACATTTTTAACCAAGATGATGAATTTTCAATTAAAAGGATGAATCTTTAACAGAAACAGTTTATTTTCAAACCAAAAACATTTATTTTTCAACAAAAAAGACGCATTTTCAACAAAGTACATAAATTTTTATATAAAAAATATAAATTTTCAATCAAAAATTGAATAGTTAAATGTTTAGTTTAAATAACTAATTTTCAATCAGTGATGAATTTTGAACTAAAATGATGCAATATTCAACTATATTAGTTATATTTTATATTGAAAAAAATAATAATTTTCAAGTAAAAATTATGAATTTTTAACAAAAGAATTAAACTTTCATCCAAGAAGTTGAATTTTAGACCAAAAATATGAATTTTTAACTAAAATTGTGAATCTTTAACTGGAATAGTTAAATCTTCAAAAAAGTATATTAATTTTCTGCTTAAAGAGATAAATTTTCAACCAAATAGTTGAATTACTAAAAAGATAAATTTTCACACAAAAAAAAAACATTTTTAACAAAAGTGATGAATTTTCAATTAAACTGATATACCAAAAACATCAATTATCGACCAAAACAGACGAAATTTCAACCACAAATGGCATAATTTTCGGTTTAAAAAAGTAATTTTCAACAAAACTGATGAATTTTTAACTAAAATGATGAATCTTCAAGCGGAATAGTTGACTTTTAAACCAAAAATATATTTTTTAACTAAAATTGTGAATCTTAAGCTGGATTAGTCGAATTTTCAATCAAAAACATGAATTTTCTAACAAAAAAGACGAATTCTCAACAAAATACATGAACTTTTATCTAAAAAATATAAATTTTCAACCAGAAATTGATTAGTTAAATTTTTAGTTTAAATAACTAATTTTCAATCAGTGATGAATTTTTAACTAAAAAGATAGAATATTCAACTATATTAGTTAAATTTTATGTTACAAAAAATTAATTTCCAAGTAAAAAGTATGAATTTTTAACTAAAATTGTGAATCTTTAATTATTGTAGTTAAATTTTCAACAAAAAAATTAATTTTTAACAAATGACTTAAACTTTTATCCAAATAGTTGAATTTTAAGCCAAAAATATTAATCTTCAACTAAAAATGTGAATCTTTGAATAGTCGAATTTTCAGCCAAAAAAATGAATTCTCGACCAAAAAAATGAATTATCGACCAAAAAAAGACGATATTTCATCCAAAAGTTTCAGCTAAACAAATTAATTTTCAACCAAACTGATGACTTTTCAACTAAAATGACGAATCTTCAACGGAAATAGTTGATTTTTACATCTC
>CAKNXH010059388.1:108579-128136 GCA_932178445.1 Andricus quercusramuli | reverse complement strand
CCCGGTATTCACGAAAGCCGGGTACATATTTTAGCGGCATCCACTTGGAAAAGCAATGTCGTGTGGAAGAACGGGGATTTAGTGGGAACTCCCGACCGGGAGGCATTCGGGTATGCCGGCGAGTTATTTTAGACTCCCCACCCCAAAAAATCCCCCTCCCCTCCACCACCTGCTCCGTAAGTTCCTCCCGTCTCGAAAACCGCTGAGTCTCTTTCTCGCGAGACTCTCACCTCGGATACTTACTAGTAATCGTGCATAAATTACGTAAATTTTTTTTTTGCTGTATTTTATAAACCCCCCCCCCCCCCCCATTCTCACGCAATCTCCTATCTTATGTAATTTTCGTGGAATAAATTTTTTTCGTGAATTTATTTGGGGGTCATGGAAAAATAAGGCGAGATGAACTGGGGGAGGGGAGGGTTTGGTAAAATGTTACTGTTTCTTTTGAATTAACAAAGTTATTTAAGCTAGTAATTACATTTTTAACCCAAAAAGATGAATAGATTTCATTTTAAGTGAAAAATAGTTGGATTGAATTACAAAATACGAATTTTCCACAAAATAGTTGAATCCTCGACTAAAACAGATCAATTTTCAATCACGAAACATGAATTTTTAACCAAATAGTTAAATTTTTAACCAAATAGTTCAATTTTTAACCAAAAAGATGGATTTCCTACCAAGAAGATTAATGTTCCACCAAAAAAGACGAATTTTCAAAAAAAGACGTCAATTTTTCAGAAAATTTATTAATTTTGATATGAAAAAAACTAATTATTTACAAAATAGTTTATTTTTCAAACCGAACACATGAGTTTTCAACAACAAAATTCATTTCATTTTAGACAGTTAAATTTTCATAAAAATAGTTTTATTTTTCACAAAATAGTTGAATTTTCAACGAAAAACATGAATTTAAAACAAAATTAATTTTCAACCAATTGGCTGAAATTAACTAAAAAAAGGCGAATGTTGAAAAAAATAGTTGAATCCTCAAAAAAAAGTAATAGTTCATATTTTAAGGAAGAATAGATTTCATTTTAAGTGAAAAATAGTTGAATTGAATTACAAAATACGAATTTTCGACAAAATAGTTAAATCCTCAACTAAAATAGATTTTTCAATCAAGAAATATGCATTTGAAACCAATTATTTTAATTTTCAACTAAAAAAAGATATCATTGAACTGAAAATGGTATCGTCAATATTTAAGTTTCAACAATTATTTTTTAACAGAAATAAAAGTATTTTCAGCGAGTAGAATTCGAGCAAAAAAGGCGATTTTTTGACCAAATAGTTGAGTTCTAAACCAAAAAGAAGATATTTTCTACAAAGAACATTTATCTTTCTAACCAAAAAGACGAATTTTCAAAACAATAGATGCATTTTATGCTAAAAAAGTTGAATTTTCAACTTATAAAAATATCATTCCCAAGCGAAAATGGAATAGTTGAATCTTAAAAATATTAATTTTTAACAAAGTGCTTAACTTTCAACCAAGTAGTTGAATTTTCAACAAAAAAAAATTAATTTTTATCCAAATAGTTGAATTTTTAACCAAAAAGATGAACTTTCCACCAGGCAGATTAATGTTTTTGGTTGGAAATTCAACAATTTTGTTGACATTCTTTTCTCTCGTGGCTGAAAACACTTTTCTGGTTGAGAATTTAACTGTTTTCGAAAATGTTGTCTTTTTGGGATAAAAAATTAACTATTTGGTTGAAATGTAACTTTTTGGCTGAAATTTTATATTTTTTGGGTTGAAAATTAAACGATTTTCTAAAGAATTCGCATTTTTGGTTTTAAAATTCAACAATTTGTTTCACATTTTTTTTCTCTCGAGTAAAAAAATCTTCCTGGTTGAAAATTTAACTTTTTCGTTAAAAATTCGTATTTTTTTGTTTTAAAATTCATCCCTTTTGGTAAAAACGTCATTTTTTTAAATTAAAAATGCAACTAATTGGTTAAAAATTAATCGTTTTTGGTTGAATTAAACTGTTTTTAATTTAAATTAAAATATTTTATATTTAAGGTATCCACTATTACATTTTTCATTGAGAATTATTTTGGCGTTGTTGTTAAATTCGACTGTTTTAGATTTAAAATAAAAATCTTTTTTTGCTTGAAATATCAACTATTATATTTTTCATTTTCGTTAAAAATGGATTTTCCTTATTTTAAAATCATTTTTTTTGTTGAAAATTAATCGTTTTTAGTTTAAAATTCGACTATTTGGTTAAAAATTTTACTATTTTGTTGAAAATTCTTTTTTTTCGTTGAAAATCCATTTTTCCAGCTGCAAATTTAACCATCCTATGTTTGAAAATTTTACTATTTGGTTTGAAATCTAACTTTTTGGTTGAAAATTCATATTTATGGTTTGAAATATCAACTGTTATATTTTTGATTGAGAAATCATCTTTTTTGATTGAAAATTCAACTACTTCGTTTCAAATTGATTTTTTTTTGTGAAGATTCATCATTTCATTTGAAAACTCATCTATTTTGTTAAAAAATTAATTACTATATTAAAAAAATTCCGTATTCTTCAGAAATTTGATTATTCGGTTTGAATTTAACTTTTTTTTTGTTAAAAATTTGTCGTTTTACATAGAAAATTCGATCTTTTTGATTAAAAATTCAACTGTCTTCTAAAAAATTCGTCTTTTGGGCTTGAAAATTCAACTACTTGATTGAAAATGCAAATGTTTTTGGTTGAAGCTTAATATTTTTTGTTAAAAAATGCGACCATTTGGTTGAAAATTCATCTTAGTTTATTTTATTTTTAATTCAACAATTTTATTGAAATTTGTTTCCTCCTTACTCAAAAATCTTTCCTGGTTGAAAATTCAACTCTTTCGTTGAAAATTCGTCTTTTTGGATTTGACAATTCATCTCTCTGATAAAAATTTTATCTTTTCAACTTGAAAATCAATTTTATAATCAATTTAATCGAAAAATCAATTTTTTGTTGAATAAAATAATTAGAATTAAATTCAGTGAAGTTAAACTAGAAAAATTGAAAATTATGAAAAGGCGTTAAAGACAATTTGATATTCAAATCTTTTCAGCTTATTCTTCTCGATTTTTATGAAAAAATTCATTTTTTCAACGCTTTAACACCTTTTCGTGGTAATTTTACACTCAAGGATAATGTGCTTTGTTAGGAATATAAAACAGGAAGGAAAGTACATAGGACTTTGAATTTGGCATAAAAGAGTGCATACAGAGTTGTGATGTACTTGCTACCTAATTTTCTCCAGTACTGTGAAATTAGCCCCGGGCTCTGCTTTAGGTCGTTAATTCCAGCTTTCGCAAACCTCGGCTACAATTTATTCGGCAGTTACCTGGCTGCTTTCAATTCAACAAGAAACTATAATTTCACTAGTTCTCTCTCACCACAACATTTTCCAATTCAATTCTCTAATTTAAACTACCCAACAGAGGGTAAATTCACTTTATTTATTTATCAGTATGTACTAGGGGGGGGGGGGGGGCGAAAAAACATAATTTTGGAAATTTGGAAATGGAACTGTGTGTAAAAGTAGCATATGAGGACCCTGAAAAAGTAGAGTATGATGTCCCTGTTCTAATCACAAATTCCTACCTTACCGACATCGAGACCATACCACAACTGAAGTGGTTCGTGTCCGTGCTAAGTCTCTAAAATATTCTCGAAGGGTTGAATTTTCAACCCAAGGATATGAGTTTTCAACAAAAAAGTTAATTTCTCAACCATTCAGTTGAATTTTCAAGAAAGTAGTTGAATAACTAATTTAAAAATTTAATAAATAAAAATTTGAAGCTACTTTCCATCTCAAACTATGAATCTTCAATAAAATGAATGAACTTTTAAGAAAGTTGTTTAACTTTCAACCAAGGTTTTCAATTTTCTACCTAAAAATATAAAATGAAATAGTTGATATTTTAAGATAGAAAAGATTTTCATTTTTAATGAATGAATTTTTAAATAAAAAAAACGAATTTTCAACCAAGAAAGATTTTTCAGTCAACAAAGAAAAAAAATGGCATCCAAAATGTTGAATGCTTAAGCTAAAAAGATAAGATTTCTGCAAAACATTTAAATTTTTTACCAAATAATTCCATTTTCAACCGAAAGGAGAATTTTCAACACAGAAGATTAATCCTCTACCCAAAAAGATGAATTTTCAACAAAATACAAGAATTTTCAATAGAAAAGATACATTTTCAACGCATAATCGAATAGTTGTATTTACAGTTAAATTTTTGTTTATTTTTAAACATAAAAAAAATTTCAACAATATAGGTAAATGGTCAATTTGAATTTTCAATAAAAAAGATGAATTTTCTACCAAAAAGATAAAGTTCCAACAAAATACATTAATTTTTGACTAAAAAAGATAAGTTTTCACCCAAAAATGGAATAGTTCAATTTTCCACCAGAGAAATTAATTTTCAATTTAAAAAATCAATTTGTAACCAAGAAGATTCATTCATTCTTTGCAGTTAATATTTTTCCTCTTCTAAATTTTTTTTACGTAATAGTTGAGTTTTTAAAATAAAAAAGAACAATTGAGATAAAAAAATGCATTAGTTGAATGTTCATTCAGGAAAGTTATATTTAAATTAAAAAGAAAAATAATTTTTTACCAAATTGTTGAATTTTCAAATTAAAAAGTCGAATTTTCATTCAAGAAAGGTTTTTCAGTCAATAAAGGAAAAAAATTCTTTGAAAATGTTGAATTTTCAAACCAAAAAGATGAGCTTTCCACTAAACCGTTAAATTTTTAATCAAATACTTAAATTTTGGTTTGTAAATTTATCTCTTATGGTAGAAATATTTTCTACGTGTAGAAATCGTAATCCAAAATATTTTTTTATTCCTGTTTATAAAAGATTCTATGTTAAAATCGTTATTAGATTAAAATGCTCTTCAAATATTAATAATAAGGGAAAGTGAAAACTTGCTCAGGAAAAAATCAGGAATGAGTCAGGGAAGTTTTAAAATAAAGTTTTTCGGCTACCCTGATTAATAAAAAAATTGAAAATTAAAATAACGGTTACATTTTATCATATTATTTTATCATCTTTTATTAATATTTCGAAATTCGAAGACATCCAGTGAGACGTTCGAATGGTAATGAACTCGAGAGAGCGCGAAATGCGGTCGATAGGGAAATGAAATGGGTTGGTGTGGGACCATTGGGAGGATGAAGATTAAAGCCGCATTGTCGTACCGATGGCACCAACCACTATCTAATAATAGATATACATATAAAGAGGTTTCCAAGAGGGTGAGAATATTCTCAAGTGTGAGAGAAATAGGGAAAAGCTGCAAACGACGATTCCACAAATGAAGCGTGAATTGACAATCAAAGAAGCCATAGAAACTTATTTTGTATTCACAGAGTCATTACCAGTTGGAAATTTTCATTTATATTCAAATCTGAGACGATTAGAAGTATTTTTTTGAGTGAGAGTTACTGCACTTGCGAGAAGAGGCGACGCGTTACCACCTAGCGGTCAATGTACAAACTGGAACCTTTTTCACTATTCCGAAGTCGATTGAGATCAACCAGTCTGGCCGCAGGGCAGGGAAAACCGCTATTGAATTAAAGTCTATGCCTATTTCTGAAATTTAAAAAATTCTTTTGAAGTATTTTATCGTATTTTTAAAGATTCCAAGAAATTTTTAACAGATTCTGATAATTTGATTTCAAAGATTTTCAAATATTTCAAGGTAATACCAAATATTTGAGGATATTTGGAAATATTTGAAGGAATTTTCAATTCATTTCAATAATTCGAAGTGATTTCATTTTTTTTCAAGATTTGAAGATATTTAAAAAAAGTCCAGTCATTTTCAAAAACTATAAAAGATGTCAAGGGACTTTAAAAGATTTCAAATAACTTAAAATATTTTAGGGTATTTTGAAATATCTGAAATATTTGAGGGTATTTTAAAAGATTCCGAGATATTTTCATGAGGTTTAAACAGCTTCAAGGGATTTCAAAAGATTTCAAAGGATTTTTAATATTTCAGATAATTTCGAGAAATTGCAAGGAATTTCTAATTGATTCCAATATTTCAATGGATTTCATATATTTTAGAGTATTTTAAAAGATGTTAAGACATTTTTAAGAGATTAAAAAATTCAAGGGATTTCCAAGGATTTTAATGATTTTAAGGGGTTTTCAAAGCTCTCAAGGTGTTTAAATAAATTTTCCAATATTTCAGGAAATATCATAATGAATTCTTATTAATTTATGCCGAAGTCTTTTGTATTTTTGTTAATTCTTTTGCATTATTTTTAAGTCGCTTGAATTTTTCCGAATTCACTCAATTCTTCTCAATACAGTGGATCTTTTTTTAATTTTTATCAGTTTTTGTTTCATTCATATTGAAGTATTCTGAACTCATCTTGAATTCCCTTAAATTTTTCTTAATTAATTTCAAGTTTACTAAATGCAATGAATTTTTCCATGTTTTAGCACTGTTTTCAGTTCTTTTGATTTTGTTTTTTATTCGCCATGAATTTTTATGAATTTCATCGAATTCTTTTTAATTCTTTTAAATTCAAAAGAATAATAGTATTACT
The DNA here is from genome assembly GCA_932178445.1 of Andricus quercusramuli. NCBI lineage: Eukaryota > Metazoa > Arthropoda > Insecta > Hymenoptera > Cynipidae > Andricus > Andricus quercusramuli. The sequence goes on along the minus strand of CAKNXH010059388.1, from coordinate 121,555 downwards.
TTCAATGTCACACACTAGTCACTTTCAAATATAAATCATAAAAATTGAACGATTCTAAAAAAACGTTCAAAATTACATATCTTTAAAATATAAATTTTGAAGATTGAATAATTTCCAAAATTCGAGAATCTTCAACTTTAACTCATCCAAATTGTAGAACTTTGAATTGTAAATTGTTAAAAATAAATTAGCCTTGGCAGATTTGAGAATACTAAATACAAATTTTTTATCCCATTTATAAATGATTCTACTAGTATTAAAAATGTTATAAGATTAGCATGTTGGTCTATAGATATTGATGATCAGGGAAACTAAAAAATTAATGAGGGAAAAATAAGGAAATTTTAAAAATGAAATTTTGTGGCCACCCTATATCAACATTTCTTTCTTTCTTTGATTTGATGTAATATTTTTTCAATCTTTTCTAATAAAATCGCATTTTTTCGCTTCCCGAATAGCGGGACATTCGCTTTTTATTTTATTTTCGGGACCGTCGGCCACTTGAAAAGGATTTCGTCGAAGTAACGACTTTCGGTTTTCAAAGCACTCTCGAGCTTCGAGATACTAGGATATCAGACGCGATTTCAGTCGAGAGCATAAGTCTCAAACTCACGACGCGACGTCGCGAATTCGCAAAAAAATAAAGATAAATAAATCGTTGCTCGAGATCAGATTTAGGCGATACTTTTGGCTTTAAACTACTCCCAGGGTTGGCTTTAAACGAAAGATTTTATCGAGGCTTACAGACTTTATTTTTTAGGTTCGAGTTTCGATTACAGGGTCGCCACAGGCCAAAGAAGCAATATAAACTTATTTTGTATTCACAGAGTCATTACCTGTTGGACATTTTCATTTGTAGTCAATTCTGAAACGATTAGAAGCATTTTTCGAGTGTTTCTGCACTTGCGAGAGGAGGCGATGCGTCGCCAGCTAGCGGTCAAAGTACGAACTAGATCTTTTTCACAACTCCAAAGTCGATTGGGATCAACCATGATGGTCGCAGGTCAGGGAAAACCTAAGAATTAGGGAAATGATAATCAGGGCTACCAAGCAGTCACTTCTGGATATTTTTTAAAAATCTTTTTAGTCACTTTTTTAAGATAAAGTACCTATAGACACTTTTCAAAATAAAAATATCCCTTTAGTAATTTTTCTTCCAATAGATTAATTTTAAAAGATATCAACGGATATTAAGTCTGCAGGCTATTTAAAAAGAATCCAAGAATTTTTAATATATTTCAATAATTGAAAGTCTTTAAAAAGGATTTCAAAGATTTTAGGGAATGTTTCAATTTACAAATTCCGAGGATTTTTGAAGAGCTTTAAAAAATGTTAAGGGATTTCAATAGCTATCAAGAATTTTAAATATTAGGTATTTTAAAAGATTCCAAGGAATTTTGAAAAGATTTCAATAATTTGAAGTGATTACAAAGGATCTTAAGGATTGTAGAGTATGTTAGAAAAAGTCGAAGAATTTTCAAGAGATTTAAAAAATTTCAAGGGATTTCAAAATATTTCAAAACATTTAAAAGAATTACACATATTTAGGGTATTTAAAATTTTCCAAGTAATTTTGAGTACATTTCAATCATTTGAAGGGATTCTAAACGATTTTTAAACTTTCAGGACATTTTAAACAAATTCCAAGAGATTTTTAAGAGCTCTGAAAAATTTCCAGGGATTTCCAAGGATTTGAAATATTTTAGACTATATTTTTATATATTCCAAGAAATTTCTAATAGATTTCGGTAATTTGAAGGAATTTTAAAAGATGTTAAAGGATTTCAAATATTTTAGGGTATTTTAAATATATTTCAATGATTTGAAGGGATTCTAAATTATTTCAAAGCTTTTAAGGTATTTTTTAAAATTCGAATGAATTTTCAAGAGCTTTACAAAATTTCAATAGGTTTAAAAAATAATATGCTTGAGGATTTGAAATATTTTAGGGTATTTGAAAAGATTTTGAAGCATTTTTAGGAGATTTAATATTTTCAGGGAATTTTCAAGGATTTTATTTTTTATTTTTAAAAACTTCTTCTAATTCATCTGAATTCCTTTGAATTTAGCTTGAACCGTTGTGAAGTGTTATGAAATGAATTCTTTTAAATTAAAGTGTACATTAGTCACTTTTTGGCTTAGAAATTAGTCACTTTTGGTCACTTTTTCGGGATTTTTAAGAAAATTAGGCTGTGCCAGTCCTGAGAGAATAAAATAAAAAATGTATAAATTAAAAGTGGTTTTATTCAATTTATAAAAGATTCGGAAGGAAGATTGTTACAAGATTAGAATTTTCCTCTTTCAATATTAATGGTCAGGGAAAATGAAAAATTATAGTCAGACAAAATCGGACCAAATCAGAGAAAGTTGAAAACGAAGTTTTTCAGTCTCCCTGTATTAACTAAATAATAGATTTGATTATTATTTTCAATCTCTAGGGATTCGAAATTACAATTGTCCAAATAACTCGAAGTTGAAGAGAAAGAAGAACCCTTTTCCTCCGCAGATATTCCATTATTAATTTCCACCACGCTCTCGGATTTCCGCCCCCCCCCCCCCCATACCATCCTCAATCGCTTTCGCAGATTTGTTCTCGCCTTACTCCCCTTTCCCCACCCATTTTTTTTTCTTTTTTTCCGAACCCAGAGCGCTACTCGTCGCCTTTTTGATTTGATTTGGTGAAACCGACGAGTTCGCTCGCCCAAGCACGCGATCGCTTCCGGCCGATTGACTCGCGACTCGGACTTGGATGCCTCTTGGAATTCTAAGTTTGGGGGCAAAACTGGTCGTATCGTAATGTACGATTCTTATCGTTAAAGCGAATAATGGCGCCATCGAAATCGAATCTTCTAACCAGTGACGTACCCCCCCCCCCCCAATCCTCCACTTCCACAACCCATGATCTGTGAAACAGTTCATCGATTCGATGTGGCCAGACGCGTTAATTAAATGGCGTCCCCTGACTCGAGGAACGATACAACCCGACTTTTGGAAGTGATTGATCGGCCAGAAAGTTTTTGAGAGGCTGTAATAACGTGTCCCGCCCATCAGAGTCATGTGAGCGATCGCCCTTTTTCAATCAAAATTTGTCGAATTTTTGTTCCTTCGGTAAACCGGTGCAAGCTTGAGAATAATTTATTTCAAAAATAAATTGATATTTTAGTGAGCATAAACACTTTGACGTTTTTACATTCTCATCAGACAAGGTTAAATTGTACAAGTGATTTTAAAAATTTAATTTTTTAATTTTGATTTTTGTAAAATTTGACCCCCCCCCCCCATCTTTGTCAAATGTTCACGTTTTGAGACCCCTTGAATCCGAAAAACAGGTTTTCACGAATATGTCTGTCTGTCTGTTAGTGTATGTTTGTCTGTTAGTGTATGCCTGTCTGTTAATGTATGTTTGTCTGTTAGTGTATGTTTGTCTGTTAGTGTATGTTTGTCTGTCAATGTATGTCTGTTAGTTTATGTCTGTTAGTGTATGTATCTTAGTGTATGTTTGTATGTTAGTGTATGTCTGTCTGTTAGTGTATGTCTGTTAGTGCATGTCTGTTAGTGTATGTCTCTTAGTGTAAGTTTGTCTGTTAGTGTATATCTGTCTGTTAGTGTATGTCTGTCTCTCTGTTAGTGTCTGTCTCTCTGTTAGTGTCTGTAGATTTTTAGTTTGCTAGCACGATAACTTTCCAAAGAATTGACATAGTGGATTGGGCATTGCTATACTCCTCAAGTGTCCTAAAATGAAGGTCAAGTTCGTTAGACAGCCATTTCGGATAAAAATTCAAAAAGTGAGTGCATTTGCAAAATTTCTGAGACCACTTTTTTCAGTTTTGAAAATCATATGTACGGTTATGAAAAAATGTCAAAGGGAGAAAAAAATTTCATTTTGAACACCCTACAAAATTATCACAACTGTTTGAATTTTTAAAAAAATTTAAATTTTATTCGCACGAAAACATAATGAAAAATTGAATTTACGGTCAAACTATACAAGATACTATAAATCATGATTTGTAAAAATTGTGTATTTGGGCAGTTTTTTTGTATTCAGTTTAACTGATTTATACTCCCAAATAGCCTGTTTAGACGTATTTTGTCAAAAGTGAAGTTTTGGTCCATGGAGCAAGTCTCTTGACTGAAGATTTTTCGACCCAGGTTCGAATCCCGCTGGTAATGTTTTTTGGGTAGACGTGATATAACCTCAAAAATGAATAATTTATTTAAAGAAAAAATTGACATTCAAGTGAAAAAATACGCATTGTAAGTTTTTTTGTACATAATTCAACTTATTTATAGTACAAAATAGTTTAGAAGTATTGGTTAATTAATGAAGTTTTGGTCCAGGGCTCGTAACTCTTAACTGAAGATTTGACTGATCGGGTTCGAATCCGGCCGGTAGGACATTTTTTCCATTAAAATTTATTTTAGATAATTTATAATTCAAGTATGCCGCAGATCAGGGAAGACCTGGAAATTGGGAAAAAGTGAGGGATTTTTGGTACCAAGCACTTGGAACAACTATCAAGAATAGTCAGGGCTTCCATACAATTACTTCTAGTAAAAAAAATATTTTTTCAGATCACTTTTCACTAATTTTTTCAGACAAAGTCACTGTATTCACTTTTTTAAATGAAAAGATCACTATAGTAACATTCCTCTCAATAAATTAACCCACTTTTGAATTCAGGTTTGTACCTATTTCTGAATTTTCTTGAACTCTTTAGAAATATTTTAGGGTATTTTAAGGTATTTAAAAAGGTTTTAAAGATTTTAGGATATTTTTAGAAATTTAGAGAAATTTTAGAGCGCTTGAAAACGTTTCAAAGGATTTCCAAAGATTTCAAAGGAGTATAAGTATTGTAGGGTATTTTAAAATTTTCGCAGGAATTTTTAATTTTCTTAAATAATTTGAACGTATTCCTGACATAAGTATTTTAAAGATTTTTTTTTGTATTTTTTAAAATTCTAGGCGGTATTTGAGAGCTTTAATTGAAACGTTTCAAAGGATTTTTAAGATTTATAAATATTTCAGGGTATTTCAAAAGTTTCCAGTTAATTTTTAATAGATTTAAATAATCTGAAGGTACTCAAAAAAGTTTAAAAGATTTTATGGCATTTTTAAAAATTATATGGAATTGTATAGAACATTAAAAAGTTTCAAGGGATTTCAAAAGATTTTATGCTATTTTTCAAAATTGTAAAGAATTTCCGAGAGCTTTAAAACATTTTAAAGGCTTTCAAAATATTTTCAAGGATTTGAATTATTTTAGGGTATTTTAGAAGTTTCCAATGGATTTCTAATTAGTTCCAAACATTTGAAGGTATTCCAAAGAATTTCACTGATTTTATGGTATGTTTTTAAATTTTAAGGAAATTTAGAGAACTTTAAAAAGTTTAAAGGGATTTCTAAAGATTTCGGAGAATTTGAAATATTTTGGGATATTTTAAAAGTTTCCAAGGAATTTTAAGTTGATTTTAATGAATTGAAGTTATTTTAAAGGATTTTAAAGATTTGATAGTATTTAAAAAGTGCTAAGGTATTTTTGGAAGCTTTAAAACACTTGAAAGGATCTTCAAAGATTTTAAAGGATTTGAAATAATTTAGGGCATTTTAAAAGATTCCAAGGTATTTTAAAGAGATTTCGGAGAATTTATGCAAGGAATTGAGAAATTTCGTAGAATTAAAAAATATTTCAAATTTTTTAAAGAAATTTAAAGATTTCACGATATTTTAAAAGATTAAAAGGAATTTTCAATTGTTACAATTGTTCAATTGTTTGGGTATTTAAAAGCTCTGAGGGCATTTTAATCAGTTTTCCATGATTTCAGGAAATATCAAATTTCATAGGGTTTCAAAGATTTGAAGAGATTTTGAAATATTTTTTGCAATTAATTCGAATCCGTTTGGATTCACCCTGAATTTTTATTAATTTATCCTAACTTCTTTCAAGTTCTTTGGAATTTTCTTGAATTTTAAAAATATTTTTGTTTAATTCATTGCGAATTTTTATGCATTTTTATCAATAATTTTAAATTTACTTTTTCTTCTCTTTGTTCTGCAACACCGATTCAAGACAGGCCGCTAATCAATCTCCCTAGTAATCACCCTAGGTGAAGAGCTTCACAGAGTCAGCATATGTCATAGATCACACAAAAATTCGCAGATAATTGTATACTAAAAGACTTTATACTAATATACAATTTGATGAGAATGAAAATTCAATTTTGAAGTTGGCTTTAAAACTAATAGGACTCCTGATGTGTTTTTCTCGCAATTTCCAATCAATTCGTTCCTTCCCCACCTCGACTGAATTTTTGGTTAGGGATCACGACACAATCTGGTCGAAATTAGCATGTTATTGGTCTGCTGTTTACTCCTCGGTTAATCACAGTTACGAGAGGTGACGAACCCCTAAAGTGGTGGCGACGTCTGTTCTTCTCGTCTACATCGGCGGCGAAAATAAATCTGCCGAATCGGCGGAATTTCACACTCCGCAAAACGACTCGAATCGCCGGACGTGTATCGGCGAAATTGGTGAAACGTTTGCACTTTTTTTCTGGACGCTACCCAAATCAGTCCTTCGGTTCGATGGACCCTCAACCTCGGAAGCAAATCTCCTTCTTTTTTGTTTTCGCTTTCCTTATCTGGGATGATTTATCGTTTCTTCAACTTTCTTACTCAGTGTTATTTATTTTAACTAGAAATCAAACTCTAAATCAAGCCAGTAGATAAATAAGGAGAGTTCTAACGTAAAATCCCTGTTACCGACATGTTACCGACATCGAGGCCATTCCACGACTCTAGTGCTTCGTGTCCGCGCTAACTTTCTAGAATATTCTAGAAGGTTACCGATGACGTCATAAAATGATGCTACCAGTATGCCATTTTTTTCTATACATTTTATTTACTGCTTCCCATAGATAATACATTGAATTGAAAATTCCTGTCTTTATTTAATGAGCACAAATAACTTATAAAAACACATGCTTCTGCAGACTGAAATCTTCTAGAACTTTGAAACAAATAGGCAGATATATTACTAGAGACCACTAAACCTGCCTTACCAACATTGAGAACATTCTACAGCTATAGTGGTTCTTGTCCGTGCTGAGCTTATAGAATATTTTTTTGATGTCGTCATAAAATTATACTGCACAATTGTGAGAAACTAATTTTACGTATAAAACTTCCAGGTTATTTGATTTTTGTTTAATGACGCATTCCATTTTTACGTTGCGAAACGTTATTCTCCGAACGTGTGGATTATAATGTAGAACCTTCTGAAACTTTATTGCATCATATGGTACAATAAATTGTAACTAAAGTGTAAACTAACATTACCTAAAATTTGTTTAATTTTCGAAGCTTCTTTAAAATCTTTTTTTTTTAATTAGAAATGCCCATTCCCGGCGAAAAAAACCATCATAATTCAAAGTGGTTAAGGATTCTAAATCTTTTTCAAATTAAAATGATTTTTGTTTCAAAATACAAATTTTTAATGTAAAACGCCGACTTAAATTACAATTATTCTTAACAAAACTATAACGATTTTTGTTTTTAAATAACACTTTTTGTCCTGAAACGCAAACATAACCTAAAATTGTTTAAATATGTGAATCTTCCTTGCAGTGTATTTTTTTGAAATTAAAAATACCAATTCCCAACCAGCAGCATTATCATAATACAAAATTAGTCAAGATTCTAAATCTTTTTCAAATTGCAACGATTTTTGTTTTGAAATATCGATTTTCGGGGTAAAATCCTGAAATAACATTAGCTTGTTAAAATATGTGAATCTTCTTAAAAATTTTGTTTTTTGTCATTAAACATATCAGCTTTCGACGTAAAACACTAACACAATCCAAAATTTTTCTAAGTTTCAAAGCTTGATCAATTTATAGTGATTTTTTTTAAATATCAATTCTTGGTGTAAATTCTAACCTAAACGTAGAATTATTGAAATCTGTGAATCTCTGCAGAATATTATTTTTTTAAATTAAAAATACAAATGATTTTTGTTTCAAAATATCAATTCTTGATGTGAAACGCTAACACAACTTAAAATTGTTAACAACTATGAACCTTTAAAGTATAATAATTTTTGTTTTAAAACTCTGATTTCGGGTGAAAAACGTTTGAAACTGTTCAAAAATTGCAAATCTTTTTCCAACTACATTGACTTATGTTTTTAAATACCAATTTTTGGTGTCAAACAATAACATAACCTAAAATTGTTAAAAATATATGAATCTTCTTTGAAATCTAATTTAAAAAAATTAAAAATGATGTAAAACTTTAACGTAACCTAAAATTATGAAAAAACTCTGAACCTTTAATATCTAATGATTTGTGTTCACAAAACTCACAACAGTAAAAAACACTATCAAACCCAAAAAACGTGCAGTTTGTTAAAAAATATGGTTGATATTTGAAATCTGATAATTTTTCTATTAAAAATACCCATCACCAGTGTAAAACGCTAACATAACCTAGATTTGTTGAAAATCAGAAATCTTGATGATTTTCGTTTGAAAATTTTAATTTCCAGTGAAAAAAAAAAACTAACAAAACCTAAAATTATTAGAAATTTTAAGTCTAATTCGAAACTTTAAGATTTTATATTAAATTCTTTTTAAAAATACTAATTCTTAGGGAAAAATACTAACATAAAATATGTATGATGGTTACAATTTATTAGATAATTTGAAAGTTTGAATTTAACCGCGCATGAGTATCAAAAAGCACAAATGTTTCTCAAATTGTATAAGGTTTTTATATTTTTCCTATATAAAAGAGATTGTTGAAAGATTTAATTTTCAAAATTTCGAATTTAAGATATAAAACAACTTTAAATGAAAATCCAATTAGGCGTCCAGCCACAAATGGTTACGAGATTTATTCTATGAAATTGATAGAATAGGAAAATCAGTTTTCAAATTTTGGAATTCGCGCCTTAAGTGCCTGGTGAATTGAGAGGCTCCGCCCCGTTCGTTTCATTGGAGCGGGAGAGCTGCGCGCACGCGCATCGAGAAGCCCTACACACTTTTCAGATTGGCGCAAAATTCAGAATAGTATAATAATTTTTAATAAATAAAATAATTGACGTGTAATAAGTAGAAAGGAGTCTTCAGTAAACTAAATTACTGATAAATAAATAAAGAATGAAATATAAATTCTATTTTTATTTGAAAATAAAGTCACGGTAACCTCTTTATCTGGTTTAATACTTCTGTTACTTGAGCTGGTAAAAAAGTGTTTAGGTCGACAATAAAGCCTTAAATTACACAGTTTAATCCGATTTAGCACGCATATTTGTCATTCTCACCGAAAGTCACCTTTTTCGTTGACGTTCCTTTTCATTCGCGAATTTAATCCAAGAAAGAGAGCAGTGTCGCGTGTCCCGTCGGCGTTAAAATCCGCTCAGCATTCCGCTGAAGGTTTATTGGAAGCGAGGAGAGTTAATTAAACGAATAAATAACGTAACAAAGCCTCAGCAGAGAATGCTCCTCCCTGAGATCCCCTTACAGAGACTATCCTTTTCTCTCTCCGTCTTTCTCACTCTCTTTTCATTATCGTCAGGTAGGCACCACATAAAATAAACTTAACACAAAAAATATTTTTCAAATTCTATCATTTTTTTTCAAGATTGGACTACTTTTGAGTGGGAACTTTTCAATTCGGGGTACTCAGTAAAGTAAGTTTGATTTAAAATTAACTTTCAAGATATTTTTTCAAGTGAGACGGCCTCGAGGAGTAAATTTATCCAGCAATCTCGTGTACACCCTCTCTGGAATGTTATGCAATCCTTTGCAACCCCTGGCAATCTTTTACTATATCTTGTAATCTCCCCTTACAAAAATATATTATAGGAAAATCAGTATAGGTTTGTAATGATTTTCCTATAATGAATTTCTTAAAATTTTTTCGCGATTCTAGAAAAATCATTATAGAAAATCATTAAACTGGGTCTGCTACAGAAGTAGTAGGACTGACCTTCTATAGCCCAGATGGAGCAATAAAGGGATTTGGCGGCAGCAGATGTGGGTGATGTCAGGAACCAAATAAATACTCAAAGAGTCGCCTCGAGCATTTGCGGAGTAAATTTTGCGCGAGAAGTAAACCCTTTTTTTAGACTTCCGTCACGCTCTAAATGTTCCATAAGTATTAGGACTGACTATCTATAGCCCAGGCGGAGCAACAGAGGGCTTTGCTGGCAGGGTGGGTGGTGGGGGATCTCGGGAACCAAATGCATGCTCGAACAGTTACCTGTGAGCATTTTGCGGAGTAAATATTGCGCGGGAAGTAAACCCTTTTTTTAGACTTTCGTCACGCTCTAAATGTTCCATAAGTAGTAGGACTGACTATCCATAGTCCAGACGGAGCAACAGAGAGTTTTGCTGGCAGGATGGGTGGTGGGGGATCTCAGGAACCAAATGCGTGCTCGAACAGTTACCTCTGAGTATTTTGCGGAGTAAATATCGCGCGAGAAGTAAACCCTTTTTGTAGGCTTCACTCCCGCTCTCAAAATGGACCGCAAGCTTGAGCAGCGCCAGTCACAAAGAGCTGATCTACTCACTGAACCTTCTCCGTACGCCTACTTAATCATGGTGAAATTCTAGGATGCAGGCTTTCCAAGTTTAACACAAAAAATCACTGCGCAACGCTGCTCGAGCGTTAATTAATTGATTTAACTGTTCGACAGAAAATTCGTTGTTTGGCTTGAAAGTTCAGCAATTTGGATGAATTTCTTTTTTGGATGAAAAATGTTTATTTGTTGAAAATTTGTCTTTTTGATTGAAAGTTGAACTACATTGTTAAAATTCTTTTCCTTTTGATTGAAGATTGAGATTTTAGTTCAAAATCCATGCCTTTGGTTCAAAATTCCTTTTTTTTTTTGTTGAAAATTAATTTTTGAAACTGAAAATTTATCTATTTAGTTGAACATCAGTTTTTCTTGTTTCAAATTAATTTCTTTGACTGAAAATGTAACTTTTCCATTTTTCTTTTGAAAATTGATATTTTTTAGTTGATAATTCGTCTTTTTTGGTAAAAAATTAAGCTTCTTGGTTGAAGATTAGCCTGTTTGTTCGAGAATTTATCATTGTGAGTTTAAAATTGATCTATTCTCTTGACACTTTCGTTATTTTGTTGAAGATTCAACTCTTTGTTTTAAAACTGAACTATTTTTCTAAATTTTGTTTATTGTTGAAATATAAACTATTATAATTTTCGTTGAGAATTCATTTTTTTATTGAAAAATACCATTTTTAATTGGAAATTTAACTGTTCAATTATTAATTACATTATTTTGTTAAAAATTCAACAAAATAATTGAAAAGAAATTTCAATTTTTAAATTTTAACTTGAAATTTTTTTATTTTGTTTATAAAGGTTCCATGGTAAAAATGTTACATAATGAAAAGTACGGGCTTTGAATAATAATGGTCAGTGGAAATGAGAAATTGGTTTGGGAAAAATCAGGGAAAATTCAGGGAAGTCTCAAAATAAAGTTTTGTGGCCAGCTTGTTCTTCCCCTTTTAGGCTTTTAAGTTCAGGGTTGCCTTCTCAGCTATTCTTTCTTGCCATTGTTACAATCTCCGGTCCAACACGATGACACGGCGCTTTGCTTCACACCGTATCACGATATCGCGTGTCGTTTGGCTGGAAGTATGCTAATTAATAGACTCCAATGAACCCTAAGTGCCCGGTTAATGTGCCTTATCAAAAGGTGATCTGATTTTTATTTCTTCAACAACACCCTTAAATACAGGCTATATAAGTTTTTTTTTTTGTAAGAGTTAAATTTATTTTTAGTACTCTTCGTCATTTTGTTTGTTTCTTTGACTCGTTTTGATATATTGGACAATTTAAAAATAATATTCCTATCATTTATAGACATTTTCTATCGAAAAAGTAATTGAGGGTTTCGAATTTCGCGCGCTTAGACTGTCGCGTAAAGAAGACAGGGGCGGAGACTACCTGCGCGCGTCGCTTGACGTGCTTCAATCCTAAAGTGGAGGCGGAGCCTCACAGCCCGCGAGTTTTTAAATTTTGAAAACGATTATCTTCCTCTTTAATCAATATTTTTCGTAGCAAGAAGTTAATCCACTTTGTTTTATTGTTCACTTCTTCTATTGACACTGAACTTGTGTTGAATTTGCTTAATAATCAATAATTTCATTCGGAATAAGCTTCCTGTTTGTAACAGATTGGCGTGTCTTGAGCTCGTGAATGTCTCGAAAATTAGGGACTTAGACTAACAATTGGACATTCTTATCCTCTTCAATACTTGTGTAAACTGGTGCCTGGAACAGTTTATTTGCGGTTTCTAGAATCGCGTGCTTGACAACCCTTCGCTCCTTTATGTGCTCTTTGCCTGCCAAGATTGCCACGGTTGTTGAAAAAATAAGCGCTTTGAAAAATGAATCGTGATATCTGCGAATAAAATTAACATATCCGATTTCGATGTCAATGGAGGGGGTAAAAGAGCATTACAATCTGATGAGAATTTTTTTCTATGAACAGTCGTTGGATATACTTCCGAAAAGGACATATGTCCGATTTTCTTCGGGCTCCGTGTACTTATGTATTTTGACGCGCTGATCACGAATATGATAGTGAAAATTGGCGCAAATTTGATTTTCATGGTGAAAACCATAAAAAACCCATAAAAATCATGGTTTTTTGCATTTATCTCAGTAATGGTTCAAAATTCAAGAAAATGTTTCCAACAAAAGTTGTAGACCCCATCGAAATACACATTTTATGTTTGAAGCATTTTTTTATAGGAACGACAGTTTCCCAGAAAATCAGTAGTAAATCGATTTTTGTGACCAGTCACAGGGGTGCCCCCCACGGCGCTGGAAAAGGGGTGGGGTACAGCCTTACATTTTTTTTGTGACCAATCGCAGGGGTGCCTTCCCGCCCCCCACACGGCGCTGGAAAAGGGGTAGGGGTACGACCTTACATTATTTTCGT
>CAKNXH010059388.1:84127-108569 GCA_932178445.1 Andricus quercusramuli | reverse complement strand
CGGCGCTGGAAAAGGGGTAGGGGTACGACCTTACATTATTTTCGTGATCAGTCACACGGGTGCCTTCACGCCCCTCCCCCCCACGGCGCTGTAAAAGGGGTAGGGGTACGACCTTACATTATTTTCGTGACCAGTCACACAGGTGCCTTCACGCCCCCCCACATGGCGCTGGAAAAGGGTTTTTCTCGAAAACTATCACTCGTACGAAAAAATGTATGAGATGAAAAAAGTGTGTTTTAATGAGATCTACAACTTTTATTTGAAATATTTTTTCTTATTTTGCATATTAGCTGAGATGAACGCAGAAAACCATAACCAAAATACATAAGTACACGGAGCCCGAAGAAAATCGGACATATGTCCTTTTCGGAAGTACACCCCAGTCGTTTCACAAATATACTAAACTCTCGATAATAAAAACCCCCGCTTCACGATATTGATAGTAGTTCTGATAGCCTCCGCAGTTTCGTGATGAGAGGAGCCGCGGGGGCCGAAAGAAAGGCTGTGCTCAGTCAAGCGTGACGAATGGATCGAGGGCCGCACTCTCAGCGCGTTAGTTGTATCGCGTTGCGTCATGCATCCAAATCCAAAAGAAATAACTCATGCGTCAGGGATTCTGAAAAAAATCTTGCGAAAGTCAGGAGATTTTTATAAGGGGCACTTTAAATTACTTTCAAGGATAATAAACTCTTTTGGTTGAAAAATTAATTATTTGATTAAAAATTTAATTCTTTAGTTGAAAATTGAACTATTTTCTTGAAAATTCGTCTTTTTTGCGAGAAAATTAATCTTTTTGGTTGAAAACTCGTCTTTTCCGTTTTAGAATTCATCTCACTCATTCATATTTTTATGTTAAAAAATTTAACTATTTGGTTAAAAGTTTCACCAGTGTGTTGAAAATGTAACTATTTTCTTAAAGAATCATCACTCTTTGGTCGAAAATTGTACTGTTATGTTGAAAATTCGTCCTTTTGGACGACAAATTCAAATTTTTATTTGAAATTTCATTGTTTTATCCCTTTTACAAAATATATTTTTTTTTAATATTACCAGATTCAAATGCTGGTCTTTAAAATTAATGGCCAGCAAAAATGAAAAAAAAACTCAGGGGAAAATCAGGGAAAAGTCAGGGAATTCTAAAAATGAAATTTTTCGGGCCACTCTGCTAACTCGCTGGTATGTTTGAAACCGTGCGGTGTTCGAATCCCCCCGAAAAAAATAATTTTTAAATAATATTTTTACGAATATATATTTGAGTGAAAAATATTATACACAAAATATTTCAACCAGGTTCTAATTTCTTTTCTTTTCTTTTCTTGTTACAGGTGAGTAAACCAACAACAAATAAATCTTTCCCAGCAGGGGTAAGTGCACTTCCAATGTGTCGCAACTACAAAGAACATAAATCTAATTTTTTTAATGTAGTAAAGTCATAGTTGCCCACAAGCGGCTTAAAGCCCCCCCCCCCCCCCATTACCACCTCTTTCATAAATTGGCTTCCGACTCTATTAGTTTTACTGCGAAATGAATATGCGAAAAACCGGACTGCCCGGGTGTGTAAATCATTAGTTTTATCAAGCTCATACAGTTCGTATTTCCGCTTTATCTATCGGACTAACTGCCCATTCGTAACAAAAACAAACGAGAAAGAGAAATTGCGAAACTATGGCCAATTCGAGTATGTACTGCGAAAGCCGAAACTGATTGGTGCAGCTCAGGACGAAATATTGCTGGAAAAATGTGAATCGCTTTGCCTCCCAATTTTTTTTTGTAAACCATCTGTTGGGAGTTCATTCTTGTTAAAAAATTAGACCATTTTACTCTTTGAAAGTCTATTTCACATTTCTATTTCGAAATTTTCATTTTTTCAAGTGAGATCGAATTTTGGTTCAAATTTTGAATTGCGAAATCAAAATTGAAGATAGATGAAAAGCCGATGAGTAGATTGCAAAATAAAGCAATCAAATCGAGTAATTGAGAAGGGAAATATGGTGGTATTAAAATAGAATAAACGCCAAGTGTCCAATATAAAAAAATGTTTGTTTTTGGACCATTTTTAGTATTTTAGTGAATTTAAAGTAAATATTCCATTTTTCTTTGAAGCAATTAGCCTTAGAATACAAAAATATAAAATATTAATTTTTGAATATCACCACCATAAGTCTGTTTTGTAGGATTCCAAAAAAACCCCATAAGTGAGAAAACTGGTTTTGCGATTTTTTTGTGCTAATTATGATTTTTTTTCAGCTTTTTGAGTGAAAATGGTTTCTAATACATAAAATACTACTGTATACTGATAATTAGATGTTCAAATAAATTGTTTAAACCATTTATTATTGTTTTCCGCAATTTTCAAGAAATTTGCTAGAAAGATCCGATTTTTTTCTGAAGCGTTCAACTTTGCTTTGTCTCTTAAATTGTAAATGAATAATAAATATTATGGCGAATCATATTTAAAACAATCTATTTTTTTGTGAATATATTTTCTTGAAATAAAACAGACATTTGAGAAATGCTTCAAATTTTCAACATGTATCATATTAAATACAACTTTTCTTAAAATTTGTTACTGAGAGACTTTATGTTTAAATTTGTATAAATATTTATCATTTGTTCCTAATTAAGAAGCCAGAGAGAAGCTTGAAATTTCAGAAAACCCCTCACCTTTCTAGCATTGCTCTAAGAGAAGATAGTTATGAAAAATAATTTTGTAAAAAATTATGTTTGTTAAGTTGCATTATTTTCATCTCGGTTGGTAAATGGTGGACAAAAAGATTAAAATTTCAGAAGAATCTTACTGAATAGACTTAATTATTAACTCACTCCAAGTGAAAAATAGACAAATAGCTTAAAAATTGAGAAAATCCCCATCTTTGTAGCATTTTTCCAATTGAATATTAATAAAAATATTTAAAAAATTTTTAAACAATTATTTTGTTAACTTTAGTTGATTATTTGCCTCACTTTTATTAAAAATTGGACAATTGTGTTTGTTGACATTGAGTATTTCCTCACTGAATTGAAAATTAGATAAGATGTTGAAACTTTTTTTTTAAACCGCGACTTTCTAACTCTATTCTGAGAGAAAATTGCTAAAAATAATAATAAATTGTTTAAAAAATGTATGTCAACATCTAATTATCAGTATAAAGTAGTGTTTTATCTATTATAAACAATTCGTAATAAAATCACCGCTAAAAATAATAATTAGCGACAAAAACTCGCAAAACTAATTTTTTCACTTATGGGGTTTTTTGAGACCCTATAAAATATACTTATGGGGGTAATATTTGAAAAGTAATATTCTATTAAAATTCTATGGGTAATTGTAAAAAAAATTTGAGTTTCAACTCGATTCAGCTAATATTGATGATTTCATTTTTTTTTCCGAAACAAAAATATAATTTTTTTTTATTCAAACCAATTTCCGGGCGATATGCATGAAAATTTGAAGAAAAATAATTTATACGACCCTATTCTACATTCACTGAGAAAGTGTTCCTTTAAATTAAACAAATTTTTTTCTAAGATGAGAAAGTGTGAGACAATCACGGATGGGAAAGGAGGGAAAATGAGGGGTGGGTTGAGGGGGAATGGAGGAAAGAAAATCAGGGGAAATGGGGTGAAATGATGGGTTGGGAAGTAAGGGAAATGAGGGGTGGGCAAATAGGGGAAATGAAGAAGGGGAAGTGGGGAAATGAGGGGGAAAGTAGGGGTAGTAAGTGGAAGTGAGGGTAGGGGAAGTGGGAGAATTTTTGGGGAAATGGGGGGAGTGCGGGAAGTGAGGGCGGTGTGAACTAGGGGAAATGAGGGCAAATTTGGGCAAATGTGGGCAAATGTGGGGAAATAAGAAATTCGTTAATAAGAATATAAATGGTTGATCTTGAATAAATAATTCCAACCAGATAACATAATTAATTTATTCGCACGATGATGTATTTGTAAAAAAGGTAATTTTGTCTTTAAGAATATACGAATATATCGTAATTTTCAATATTATTTAATAATGACAAACAAAAGGGTTGAATTAAAATAAATTTAAAAAAAAAAATCCTTTCTTTAAATCAAATTATTTGTTTCAATCAATAAATAAAATAAATAAATAAATCAAATAAATATTTTGTCAGTTCAAACAAAAAAATTGGTTTCTTTCAGTCATATGTGATATCAAACATTTTCTTTTGTTTGATTTAAAGAAACACTGTTTTTAAGTATAGAACACTTGAAAACAACGTACAATAGAACCTCTAAAATTTCTAATCTAAGAAAAATGGCGCGTTTACCTTTTTGAGGCCATGTAATACTTCGCCGATTTCTACTTTACCGACATTTTTTCGCATCAACTTACGTCCACACGAATTGAGATATCGAGTTAACATTTTTTTCATTTCCATAAATTTAGAACCATAGAATCGTTTCTCATTGACTTTTTAGAAAATTTTCCAAATTTTCAACTCAATATCTCAATTCGCGTGGACGTAAGTTATTACGAAAAAATGTCGATAAGGTAGGAATCAATTAAGTATGACATGGCCTTAAGGCGCGAATCGAGAAACACGAATCGTCCGAAATCGTACTTAACTCAGTGTACGTGAAAACAGGAATGTGACCCCTTCTATCGGTCCACCCCCCCCCCCCCCCACTCACACTCCATCATCTGGCGTTTCCGTGTCGAATGTTGCCAAACTGCGGGAAAGAGGATTGTCCAGGTGGCCGGATTTCAACCGCGTTTCCAACAAAGGATTCAGTCGCTTCTACTGTATAACTACGTCGCTTCTCTTCCAGAATAATACGCTACAAATTCTATGCATTATTTAAATACTTTACCCGAGAAGGAATTTTTTTCAAAGGAATTTAATAAAAAGAAATGTTTTTGTTCGGTTATTTAATTTTCGAGAAAAATGACTTCAAAAAAATCCTCGCACGTTAAATGGACTGCGATGCGAAAGTCTTTCGTCTCCCGGTTAGATCAGGCGGTAGCGCTCCGAGTTTGTAACTGAAAAGTTCGGGCTCGATTCCTGCTGCTGGCACTTTCTTTGCCATTTTTTTATTGATTTTTTTTTATTACATTGACTGTTAAATTTATTTAAATTAAACGAAAATATTCATTTTTAACTAGTTTACTCCAAGAAAAGTTTTTTTGTGCGAAATTCTCTTTTTTTTCATTCCATTGAATATTTATGTTCTGGTTATTATTATTTTCTTAGGAGGTAAAAATTAAATGATAAAAAACATAATGTAAATAAAAGACAGTTTTTATTATTAAATTATATATCTTCTATAATATACTGACAGGATTAAATATTCGCTTCGAAAGTCATAAAGGTGGAAATTAATGTTCTTATATAAACATTTTCTTAATGAATATTTTGGCTTGATTTAAAAAAAATGTAACAGTCAATTACAATAAAAAAAATTGAATGTAAAAAATTATTTAAAAAATTTATTAAAAAATTAATTTAAAGAATTCTTCTCTTTTCTCCTGTTTTGAAGAACCTACCCCTTGTTTCGCTGAAAGGCGAACTAAAATAATAGAAAATAATTACAAAATCCAACTATTTTTTGTTGATATTCAATTTTTTTCAATTCTACTATTTGCTGGAAAATTTAATTATTTTGATTAAAATGCAACTATTTTTTTGAAATTCATCCTTTTGGTAAAAAAAACTAACCATCTTGGTTCAAAAATAATTATTTTTATTGAATGTTGTACTTTTTTTTTGAAAATTCATTTATTTTGTTGAAAATTTAACTACTTCGTTGAAAATTGGTCTTTTTTGGTTAAGAATTGATTTTTTAACTGAAAATATCATTATTCTATTTTTTGTTTGAAAATGCAACTGTTTGGCTAAAAACTAATTCGTTTTGATTGGTTTAACTATTTTCTTGAAAATTCGTATTTTTTAGTTGAACTAAACTGCTTTTTAATTCAAACTCAAATTTTGTTTAGTTGAAGATTCATATTTTTACTTGAGAATTCAACTAATTGATTGTAATATAAATTTTTTGGTTGAAAATTAATAATTTTGGAAAGAAAATTAAACCATTTGGTTAAAAGTTAAACAGCTATTTACAAATTTAATTATCTGGTAGAAAAATAATTTTTTTGTTGACAAATCATATTTACTTGGTTGAAAAATGAACCACTTTGTTAAACATTAATTTTTTCAAGATTCACCTCTTGGGTTAAAAATTAAAATATTTTGTTGAAAATTCGTTTTTTTTGTTGGAAATTAATTTTCTAAACTGAAAATTTCAAGATTCCATTTTTGGTTGAACACTTATCTTTTTTGGTCGAGAATTCTACTGTTTTGTCAAAAAATTGTCCTTTTGTCTTTGAAAAAATTCATCTTTAGAATTGGAAACTTAAATATTTGGAGTAGGGGTTTTGAATTTTTTTAATCGACGTGGAAATTCTTTCCCTTTCAATGGATTCTAAAAAATTGTAAAAATGACATATTGGCGGCTGTTTTTCTAAAATTATTGAAAGCAGATTTTCCCAAAACCCTACTCCTTAAAATTTAGTTGAAAATTATTTTGGTTTTGAAATTTTTAAAAATGAAAATTTAACAAAATTTATGTATTTTTTGTAGAATGTAAATATTCTTGGTGAGTAATTCATCTTCCTGGGTTGAAGATTCATCTTTTTAGTTAAAAAGATTTATTTGAAAGTTTATTTACTTTGTTCAAAAATCGTATTTTTTGAAGATATTAAATTCTTGGTTGAAGATTCATCATTTTCTTCAAAAACTCACTTTGAAAAATAATTTTTTATCATTAAAAATTCTTTTTTTTTGCTGAAAATGTAACTTCCTTTTTTTTTAAATTGATCTTTTCAATTGAAGATTCATTTATTTTGTTGAATAATCGTCTTTTTGGGTTGACAATTCAACTTTTTTGAAAAAATTTAATTTAATTTATTTAAAATTCAACAATTTTGGCGAAACTTGAGTTTTTTGCTGAAAATTCATATTCTTGAGTTGAGAAGTCGACTGTTTTGTATTACTATTGTACTATTTTACTACTTTGGTATTGTTACCAGATACTCTTAGATTCTTGAAAAGAATTCAAATGTAGGATTAATGTAAAAATTTTCTGACATTGTCGAGATTCTACTGTTTTTTTATTACTGGCTTTGTGTTAGAATAATTCGGCTCTGAAAGCTAGGGAGTTATGGCTGTAAAAATATGTGAGGTGGTGAAAAAATTGAGGTAAATGTACAGAAGAAAATCGTATGTGAAAGTACCTTATAGGCACGGATTATCCCTGCCCGCGGATATAGCAGGATCGACTGGTTCGACGCTTTATGGTGAAAAGGAAGAAAGCTTTTGAAATCCGGGATAACGACTAGCTGTATCCCCGCAGTAGTATTAGAACGCTGGGTGGATAAAATCGAATGTCGATGGAAACATAAGTTCCATTCATCCGTTTTTTTTTTATTTTTCTATCCTTTTACTGCCCTCAAGAATGTTATTTTTCCATATTTTCTAAACTTCACTTGCAACGCACACAACCACCGAAGCCCGCAAATATACCATATGTTTTCATATGGATTTTGACGCGCTGAATCCGAATTCTGGAGATGAGGCATGTCAATTCTTATGTTTTTCGATGCACTGAATGCAAATTAGCTGACAGAATTGATCCCACGCGTTGTCCTTCAACACTAACCAGCTATTGTTGATTGCTTGAAATGTTTAAACCTGACTTTACACTCATGTTCCTTTGCACTTTGGCTCACCGCTCTCCCGGTTTCTCCAATATAGACTTTACCACAAGAACAAGGGATTTTATATACTCCTTGACCCGACGCCGATACTGGGGTTCCCAAACCAAAAAAACCTTTCTTCTTGTGCCTGCCATGACGGCATGAACGCCATTCACCAGGGACTCAGCCAGTATGGATCCGCTGAATCCCTGGGTAAACGGCGTTAATGCCGTCATAGCAGGCACAAAAAGAAAGTGTTTCACGATGCAGGGATTAGCAACCCCAGTTTATTAGCGTTGGGCCAGCTAGTATATGAAATCCCCTTTTCTTGTGGAAAGGTCTATATTGGAGAAACCGGGAGGGCGGTGAGCCAACGTATAAAGGAACATGAGAGTAATGTCAGGCTTCAACATTTCACGCAATCAGCACTAGTTGAGCATCATATCGAAACAGGACATCGCATTTTATTTGACAAAATTACCGTCATTGCGATGGAAGATAAGGGTTATATAAGGCCAGGTTAGGTTAGTTGAAATTAGGTCACGTCAATTGTAAGAATGAGACTCAGCTGATATAGGCTTTCAGAAAAAAATCAGCCTTTAAGGCAGTATATCACAATTTTATATCATTTCATTGAGTTTTTTTTAGGTAAGTGTTGCCTCAGCCCTCAGTCCAATGTAATCCGGGGTAATTGAGATATTTTGGTTTAATCCCAGTATCCCGGAGTAAACCACTTGTAATACGAAGCAGTCCACTAGTAATCCAGTTATAATCTGGCGTAATCCTGTGTATCCTGATTAATCCAGTGTAATCCGCCGTAATCCACTTGGAGACGGAGAAATCCACTTGTAATCCAAAGTACTCCAGTTCTAATTTCGATTTATGTTGTGCAATTCGAGTAATCCACTTGTCAACCGAAGAAATCCACTCGTAATACGCAGACATTTACTTGTGATTCAGAGTAATCCACTTGTAATCCATACTAATCTAGTGTAATCTGAGATATCTAGTGTAGTCCCGAGTAATCTAAATAATTCCGAAGTAATCCCAGTTTCACTGGGTAATATAATACTAATCGGAGTAATCCTTTACTGCCACTGTAAACTGCACTTGCAATACAGAGTAATCCCAGTATTCGGAAGTAATCCACTCGTAATCCAATTCTAACCTGGAGTAATCTAGTCCTAATATGGCATAATCCAGTTCGAATACTGAGTAATTAAGACTAATACACTTTTAATCCAGATAATTCGAAGTAATTTAGGTGACCCAAGTAATTAACTTGTTATCAGGAGTAATCCACTTGTAATCTGTTATCCAGGACTAATCTGAGTAATTCCAATAAACCGGTGTAATCCGGTAAACCAGTGTAGTCCGGGGTAATGTAGTGTAATTAAGAGTAATCCATTGTAATCCGGGGTAATTGTAGTTATTCTCAGTAATCCCAGCATTTTGAAGTAATCTACTTGTAAGCTGGAGTAATTCACTTGTTTTTCGATGCAATCCACTTGTTTCACACAGTAATCCACTTGTAATACAGGGTAATCCAGTGTAATACCGGGTAATTTGATTAATCACGCAGCAATCAATGTTTTTCGGAGTAATCCACTTATTTGTCGGAGTAATACACTTCTAATACGGAAAAATACACTTTCAACCCAGAGTAAACATGTTCTAATCTGGAGTAATTCGGTATAATCCGCGGTTATTCAAGTAATTTGGAGTAATTGATGTAATTATGGGTAATCCACCTGTAATACGGAACAATCCAATTCTAACCCAGTTCTAAATGTACTGAGTAATTCAGACTAATCCACTTGTAATACAAATAATTCCATGTAATTCAGGTAATCCAAGTAATCCACTTGTAATATACTTATTATCCAGGGTAATCCAGGTAATTCGGAGTAATTTACATAAGTTATATTGATAGTTTTCAATTATATTGTGATTTGTTTTTGCTTAAATTAATGTTGGTAACTGAAAATTTACCTGTTCCATTTTTGGTTTAAAAACTCTGCAGGAAATCCAACAATTTTGTTAAAAAGTAATTTTTTCTTGGATAAAAATTCAACGGTTTTGCTGAAAATGCATCTTTTTTTGTTGAAAATTTTTGGTAGAAATCTTAACAAGATTGTTGAAAATTGATTTTTTTTGGGTTTAAAATTAATTTCTTCAACTAGATATTCAACTATTCCATTTTTAGTTAAAAATTTGTATGTAGAATGTATATTTTTTCCGGATGAAGATGCTTAATTTTAGTTGAAAATTCATCTTTTTTGGTAGAAAACTCATATATTTGGTAAAAAATTCGCTTTCTTTTTGATTGAAAACTAATTTCCTTAACTGAACATTTCACTTTTATGTTTTTAGTTGAAAGTCGATACTTTTTATGTAGTTGAAAATTCGACTTTTTGACTGAAAATTTAACCTCTTCATTTTTGGTAAAAATCTGTTTTTTTTTCCAGTTTAAAATACATTTATTTTATTGAAATTTCTTTATTTTATAGAAAATTTAAATTCTTGCTTTAAATTCAATGTTCTTGTTTGAAAAATGAACTATTTACTTGAAAATACCAGTAAAATTTGGTTTAAAATTCACATTTTTTGTTAAAAAATCGTTTCCTTTGTTATAAAATGAATCTCCTTGTTTGAAAAAACATTTTTTTAGTTAAAAATGTATTTATATTGGTGGCAAATTTAACTATTTTCTTGAAATTTTTGTTTTGTTGAAAATTAATTTTTTTATGTGATATACAATAACTGTTCCATTTTTTATTGTAAATTTATCTTTCTCAGTTGAAAAAGAATGTATTTTCTTGAAATTTTGATTTTGGCAAAAAATTAAGATTCTTACTACAAAATTCATATTTTTGGGTGAAAGCTAAACTATTTTGTTAAAATTCAAGTATTTAGTTAAAAATTAATCTATTGTGTTAAAAACTAGTTTTTTGGGGTAGAAAATCAATTGAAAATTCAACTGCTTGATTGAAAATTCATCTTTTTCGTTAAGAAATCAACTATTTCGTTGAAAATGTGTCTTTTTGATTGTACTCAACTGTTTTTGATTTGAAATTAAGATCTGTTTTGGTTGAAATATCAACTATTGAATTTTTCATGGAGAATTCACCTATTTTGGTTAACATTTTTTTCATTGCTGATTTATCATTTTAGTTGAAAATTTTACTCTTTTGCTGAAAAATCGTGGTTTTTTGGTTGAAAATTAATTTTTCAACTCCTAATTTAACTATTCCATTTATGGTTAACAATTAATCTTTTTTTAGTTGAAAGTTCAACTATTTCGTTGAAAATTTATTTCCGTTAGTTGAAATTTCAACTATTTCGTTGAAAATTCGTCTTTTTCGGTAGAAAATTAACCTTCTTGGTGCATAATTCACGTTTTGGGTCGAAAATTCAATAATTTCTTAAAAATCTAAATAGCTTCAACTCATTGCACATTGTTCGATTGGAAGTTGTATAAAATTTAATTTATATTCCGCTTTTAAAAATAGGAACGGTGCGCATGTTCTCAGTTACATTCCAAAGTAAACATAAACCAGCCGAACATAATACATGCAATTTGTCACGTGACAGGCTTCCACATGCTCTTAATTTTCACAAATTCAAAGTTAAACAATCATTTTAAAAAATTGACCTTTGTGCTCGATTTCGAAATCTTTGAAAAACATTGCAATGGACGCTAAGCTGAACTAGAGTTCGTATGAACTTTACAGCCCTCAACTCAAAAGCTCTCGCGGACTCCTATTCCCGCAGCTTCAATAAAACTAGTTAGCTTCGACCATGTCAAGATAAGTCAAAATTTTATTGCTACTGCCTCTTAAATATTGTGCTTTAGGTCACGTACCTTCCCTAACGAGAAGCTCAACTTGCACTCTTAAATCAAAAATAACGCAAAACGACTCAAGCTTTAAAATCTATAATTTACGAGTTCAAAATGTCAAACTTGAATTTAACAATCCTGGAAAGACTAAATGTGTCCATAAACAAGTGTACACTCACTTGAGTCACCCTTCGGATTAGCTAACAGATGCTTCGACGCATTTTATTTTCTCTACGTCTTGAAATCGTTTTCCTTTTAAGGGATATTTCAATTTGGGAAACAGCCATATATCACAGTGAGCCACGGCAGGACTGCGTGAAGGCTGCCGAAGTTGTGCAAGATGTTTCTGCAATTTCTGGTGTTTCACCAGAAATTGCTGAATAAGCTGCGATGAACTGGCAGGTGCGTTGTCATAGTGAAGGACCCAGTCACCACTTTCCCCAAAATCAGGCCGATTCCTTCTTACTTAAAGTTGTTGAAAAATTGCAAATACTCTTTGAAATCTAATGATTTCTTTATTAAAAATATCAAAAGTATAAATACCAAAATCATGGATTTTCAATGAAGAAGACTATTGTTCGACTGGAAAGACATTCTCAATAAAATACATAAATATTTAACTAAACTAGCTGTGAATTTCGAATCTCGAATGTTTCCACTTTGTTTGCAAAATTGCTTAGAACATTGTATTAGATATTTTTAAATTGAGGAAGGTTCAATTAAATGGATTTACAAATTTTGGAAAATGTTACCATTACAAAAATTCCTCTATGAGGAAGCAACAAGATGAATTTTTTAACTGAAAATGGAATATAGTTCAATTTTTTTTAAACAAAAACAAATATTCAACAAAATAGTTCAAGAATATTTGGCGAACTCATGTAGAATACTCCAAATTATCTGGATTACTCTGGATTACAAGTTAATTACTTGGATTACTCAAATTGCCTCGTTTTACAAGTGTATTACTTGGATGGCGTGAATTACTCCGAATTATGTGGATTACTGCGAAGGACTGGAATTAATCTGGAATACATGTGGATTACTTCCGTTACACTAGATTATTCCGGTTTGACTGGATTACTCTGGTAGATCTGGACTATGCCTGTTACACTGGATTACTCTGGTTACACTGTATTACTAAGATTACACTGGATTACGTCGGTCACACTGGATTTATCCGGTCACACTGGATTACTCTGGTTGTACTAGATTACTTTGATTACACTGAATTACTCTGGTGTTACTGAAATACTCGGGTTACACTGTATTACTCCGGTAACCATAGATCACTCCGGTAACCATGGATTACTCCGGTCACAGTGGATTACTCCGGTCACAATCGATTCCTCCGATTGCAATGGATTACTCCGGTTACAATGTATTACTCTGGTTACAATGGATTACTCTGGTTACAATGGATTACTCCGGTTACAATGGATTACTCCGGTTACAATGGATTACTCTGGTAACATTGGATTACTCGGATCATTCAGAAGAGAAATAAGAGGAAGTATCAATCAGTAGATTGCATTCAATCACGGAGAAATTTTTTTTTCGAAACTAGCAGATGCTATTTTTGCACCAAGTGCAATTCCGTCGACGGTACTTCGGACGAGTTGATACTTATGTTTAGATTCACGAATTCTTGCTTGAGTGTCGAATTACCAAGGGGGAAACAACTCTGGTAATCCACTGAACCGCTCGGTTATCCGAACTTGCAATCCGGTGTAATTCGAGTAATCCAGAGTAATCCACTTATAACCATATACTCAGTAGTAAACCACATGTTATCCGATTTAATCCAGCGTTAATACACTTTTAAGCTAGACCATTAGGAGTAATACACTTGCCATTCAGAGTAATCAAAATTTAATCCAGGGTAATCCACTTGTAATCTGGATAATCCAAAGTAATACGGAGTAATTTAACTAGGTAATCCAAACAGTTTTCAACTACTTTGTTGAAATTTTTGTTGTTAAAAATACATTTTCTGAACTGAAAAATGTACTATTTCATTTTTTGTTAAAATTTGATCTTTTTTAGTTGAAATTTCATGTATTTTGTTAAGGATTCATATTTTCCGGTAGAAAATTAATCTTCTTCGTTGAAATTTCATTTTTGTTGTTGTTTAAAATTCACCTATCTGGTTAAAAATGCCTCTATTTTATTGAAAATCTGGCTTGTTTGTTTAAAAATTAATCTTTTGGTTTAAAACTGTATCTTCCAAGTCGAAGTATTATTCTTTTTTGTTTGTTAAAAAATAACTTTTTTTAATTAATAATTAAATTTTTTTTATTCTGAGCTGTAAATTTATCGTTTTTAGTTGAAAAATCTTTGTTTTTACGTTGAAAATTTATTTTTTAACTGATAATTCAACCATTTCAGTTAAAGGTTCATCATTTTAGTTGACATTTCATTGCATTGTTTGAAGACTGAACTATTTTGTTGAAAATTCTTTTTTTTTTTTGTAAAAAAAAAAAGAATTTTTTCAGTTTAAAATGTAAATATCCAATTTTTGGTTCAAAATTGGTATTTTTTAGTTGAAAATGCAACTACTTTGATAAAAATTTATGTTTTGTAGTTAGAAATTCAATTTCTTGGTTGAGACTTCTTGTTTTTTGTTGAAAGATCGTCTTTTTCGGTAGAAAATTAATCTTCTCGGTTGAAAATTCATGTTTTTTGTTGAAATTTTAATTATTTGGTAAAAAATTAATCTACTTCGTAACAAATTCAACAATTTTGTGAAAAAAAAAACATTTTTTTGGTTGAAATTTCAACTGCTTTTTCAGAAAGTTCAACCATTTTGTTGACAATGAACTTTTTTTGTTGAAAATTCCTGTATTCTGTTAAAAATTGGGCGATTCATCACTTCAGTTGAAAACTCTTTTGTTTTGTTGATAATTGAACTATTTTGTTAAAAATTTTGCTCTTTCGTAAAAATATAATTTTTCTAATTATAAATGAAACTATTCCATTTTTGAGTGAAAATTTATCCTTTTCAGTTAAAAGCTCGTGTGTTTTGTAGGCGATTCACCTTTTTCGGTAGAAAATTAATCTTCATGGATAAAAATTCATGTTTTTGATTAAAAATCAAAATCTTTTGTGGTTGAAATATCTCTTTCGATGAAAATTTAACTACTTTGTTGAAAAATCGTTGATTTTTTGTCAGAAAATTGATTTTTTAACTGAAAATTTAAGTATTTGGGTTGAAGATTCATTATTTAAGTTTTAAGAATTCATGTTTCCGGTTTTGTTCAAACTTAGTTAATATTTTTTGTTGAAAGTTCATATTTTTAGGTTGAAAATTCAACTTTTTTACAGAAAAATTCGCTTTTTGTCTTGAACGTTCAACAATTTGGATTAAATTTTTTTCGTAAGTGGCAGAAAAGTATTCATTTGTTGAAAATTCGTCTTTTTGGTTGACAGTAGTTTTTTTTAGGTTTTTTTTTTGTTGAATATCAAACTTTTTCATTTTTAGTTGGCAAATCTTTTTTTGTTAAAAATTCAACTTTTTGTTTAAAAATTCATGTATTTTATTGAAAATTCGCCTTTTATGATAGAAAAGTAATATTTTTGGTTTAAAATAAAAAAATAAATTATAAATTAAATTTTTGTCAATTCAAATTGTTTTAATCCGCTTATAAAAGATTCTATGTTAAAAATATTACAAGATTTAAATGCTGCTTTTTGATTATTAATGGCCAGAGAAAATGAAAAATTGATCAGGAAAAAATCAGGAAATTTTCAAAATAAAACTTTGGCGTTACTCTTGAATAGCTTGAATATTTATATGTAGAAATTATTATATACGTTCTAAGAGTGGAATAAGAATAGGCAAAAAACTTTCCACCTCCAGGAATCGAACCCTTGACTCTCTGGCTGCTAGTCCATGCAGTTCGCATACCTTAATATCTCCGGAACTATTAGAGCTAGAATTTTTTCTTCAAAGTGGGAACAATTTTCTATTCCCAGTAGAATTGGTTACTCACAAGTCTATTATTTAAAAAAATTAATTTGGGTACTTTCAAGTGAACTTTTTTTTTTTTTTTTGAAGTACAATATTGATGTAATGGGCGCAATCATGTTCCTTGTCATTTCGTACAAGTGTCCAACTTTAGTTGAGATAGGACCGAGGGTAGGACTAATCTTTGTCGTTCGCGAATTTGTCCTCGGATTGGTAGTTCGCATCTGCGCCTTGCGTCCAAAGTGGGTCGTGAGGACGCAACCGTACTATTATAACGCTGTTCCTCGTCCCAATCATTTGTAGTTGAAGCAGGGCCAAGTTTCGATTTATCGTAGCCCGTCTCAATGAGGTGCACTCAGCCAGCTGTAGATGCCAACCGAACGCAGCGCACACGCCGGCTTAATTAAGAATTAATAGTCCCTCTCTTCCATAACAAATTAGCGTGGTTCCACCCGCGATGAGCATCGCTCATTTCCGTTATTTTTAGTTCCCTAATTATTTATCGAGTGATCTAAAAAAAAGTAGATAAGTATTTCTCTTAATTTGAAAAAAATTGTAGTACTAATAGTTCCGGAAATATTAAGGTATCGAAGGGTTCGATTCCTGGCTCAGACATTTTTTCTTCCTCATTTTTAGAAACTCTACAGTATTTTTTGTCGTATACTTAACCTTTAATCAATTGAAAAACAATAGTGAGGTTATTAATGAAGAAAAAAATATAAAATCATATTTTCGAAAAAATAATTGGTTATCATATTAGAATTTTTGTAAATATCAACAAAAATATTTAAAATAAAAATTTCAAATAACTAGTTGTTAAAAATTTTGAACACTTAAAGCCGAGCTTAAATTAGGTTTTAGAAAAGTATTATCAATTTGTTTTTGAGGTTATGCAAATATAAAAGTCCTCATTTTAATTTTCAAAATTATTCAGTCCCGTTTTCAGAAAGCTTTTGAAATGTCTTGAAATATTTTTAACTTTTCTTTAAAAGTTAATTATTGACACCTTTCAAAAATTGAAATCTTCTCGAATTTTCAAGTATTTTTCAAATTGTTTCTAAACTTATAAATATGTTCAAAATGATTTGCATATTTCTTAAAGTTTTTTTAAAACGCTGAAAAATTTAAAAATTGCCTCATTATCTTGGAAATTCATTTTTAAGACTTTTGTAATCTTTTAAAATTCTTAAAAAGCTTATATTTTTTTTCGAAATCCGCAAAAATCTATGCACATTTAAAAAAAAATTGATTCAGAATCTTCCAAATTCTTTTTCGACAATTTTGAAATATTTTTAGTGTCCAAATTTAAAATTATTGTTGTCTTTGTGTTTAAACTTCTGAATAACTTCTAAAATGATTCAATTTTTTTAAATCCTGTAAATTTAAAGAAATTGCTTAAAAATCTTCCATATTCTCTTTCGAAAATTTTGGAAATCTTTCAAAATGTTTGAAAATCTTTTCAAATATTATCTTTAAATCAATTTTTCAAAATAAAATATCATTAAAATTTTTCCGAAGAATCTTACACAATTTTTGTTTATTATTTTGAAATTTTTCAATATCATTAAAAATCTTATGTACTTTTTATTCAGAATCTTCAAAAATATACACTTTGTTTCTAATTTCTTGAAATCTTCATAAATTTTAAATTATTTAAAAAAATGTTTGAAACTTCTACATTTTGGAATAAATATTTTTGTCAATTTTGCGAAGTTTTTTTCAATTTTCTTTTAACATTCATTTTGCAAAATTGCAAAATAGAGAAAATTTTTTATTTTTGAAACAAAAGTGACAATCATTTTTTTTCAAACACGGCTTATCCTGGTAGGATACCTCAAATTTTGAACATTTCTTCAAAAACCGATACCCTTTTAGGATAAGTCGTTCAAATCTCCCCCTCCCATGCTTCCCCCCTACTACCTCTATATTCCCCTCTCCATCGATACCTTCCATCCCCATACTGAAACTTTGATACCCCTCCTTTCTCTAACTTCTTCCTCATCTACTTCTCCTCTCCTCACTCCCCCCTCCAGGTTTTCACTCACTTCTTCTACTCCCCTCATTTCTCCTCACGTACCATCCCTTCACCACCCCTGCTTCCCCTTTCCGTATTTCTCCTACTTACCTCCCTTCATTTCCCCTACTTTCCCTATTTCCCCCACTTTCCCTACATTCCCTCCCCTAATTTCCCCTATTTCTCATCCCCTCACATCCCCTACTTCTTCCCTCATTTCCCCTACTTCTTATCATATCATTCCCTCTACTTTCCCTCCTCTTGTGAGTTAGGAGTTCCTCTCACTGCCCTTTCTTGGAAAAAAGTACGATGGATGGAATTATCACATTATAAAAAACTTTATGTAACATTTCTTGAACCAGCTACCATCGTAATAGGACCATAACTGATCCTCTCCCCCCCCCCCCCCCAAGTAGATTGCAAGAGAAACGAATTAAGTTGGGTGACTAGTCTGTAGCTAGTTCGGTGGGGGGGGGGGCTCTCTTCATGAGAGGTAATTCGTCGCGCACGTCGTGAGGGCACGTGACGCGCGACTCAATCTCTACTCGATCCTCGGCTTCATCCTCCCAGCTCGCCCTATCGCGCGGGCGCGCCCCCCCAGCATGGATAAATCGAGTGCCATTATTATTTCCTCGACGGCTGGTCCTTCTTTCCACCTTTCTTTTCTTTTTGTTTTCGTTACTCGTCCAAGTGTATCTCGATGGAAGCGAATATTTCTTTTTTATTCTCCTCAAAAACCAATCCAACCCCTTCTTAGCCATTTTCTTCGGAAACACATATTGCTCGCGAGCGATAGAAGGGAGAATTTCTCGACGTATATATTTTTCTTTCTTTCCTTTTATGATCTTATAGAGAAGTTATTGTTCGATTTTGTGAAAGTTAGTTTGAAGGTGAAATGCTTTAATAGGGTAATAAAATTGAAGGGTGGAAGTACAGAACTAGATAACTAACGAAATCGAAATTTTGCGTGAGAGCGAAAAATAGTCTGTTAAATCGAAATCATCATTTAAAGATAAGACAGAAGTACACTCTCCAGAGGGAAATAGGTGTGTCAGTTGACAATCTCAAAGTGACACTGACCAGTTGACCACAAATTGGAACAGTCTCGGCTGCGGAT
The DNA here is from genome assembly GCA_932178445.1 of Andricus quercusramuli. Classification (NCBI taxonomy): domain Eukaryota; kingdom Metazoa; phylum Arthropoda; class Insecta; order Hymenoptera; family Cynipidae; genus Andricus; species Andricus quercusramuli. Next base: position 89,922 of record CAKNXH010059388.1, on the reverse strand, counting down.
TGCGATAAAGAAATAATTTTCAAGTTTTTTCAAAAATAAAAACTAGCTCCTGAGATATGGGAACGCTGAATAAGAATAATAAATTTTTGATATTAACAAAAATTTTTTCTATTCTGAGAAAATCAAACTTTATGAGTGTGTTAGTACACCACTATGATAATCGATTTTTCGCTTAAAGGCCTATAAAAAACAGATTAAAAAAACGATGGTAATTTCAAAAAATATCGATGATGAAGGGGCGAAAAAAAATTATTACTGCATGCAAATACTAAGCTAAAATTTCAACTAAAAGTAAAATACATTGTTTTTATTACTATATTAAAAAATGAGAATTCGAATAAATATTTTCAACGCAACGTGTATTTGATTTTTTGAGAATTTTTTTTGCAAAAACGCATTTCCGAAAACAATTAAATTAAATTGAATGAAAATATAATTATAATTTTAAATAGGAAATTCTTAAACAATTTAATTTCTGTAGCCTTGAAACTAAAGTTTTTTCTGCATTAAATTCTTAAATTTGAAAATATTTGGTTAGGCATGCCTTAATTCATGATGGCTTCCGATTTCAAATTTCGCAATGTTGTAGTTTGAAATTCAAATATTAAAAATTTAAGGACAATTTCGGTACCAAATTTAAATATTCTAAATTTTTCTTCTATTTTTTAAATAATTGTGTTCATTTTTTTCAAATTCTTTGTAATCGCATAATATTAAATTGAAGGATTTGATAGTTGCCTAATTTTCATTTTAGAGGATTTGTAAACATTCTTAAATTAAATGCTTGCAGACTAAATTAAAAATAATGAAAAATTAAGACAATTATTTCTCAGATTCAGTCCTTAAAAACGAGAAGATTTTTGCAAGTAGGCATTGAAAAAGTAATTATTTGATATTGTAAAATGCCTCAAAATTTGAAATTAAAAAATTAAAAATTGTATTATTCGAAATCAAAATAGATCAAAATCTATTTGAAGTATGTAGGCAAATCAGTAATTGAATGATTTCTTTAATTTTGAATGGTTACAATTTTAGAATTATAAATTTTCATATTGAACCCTACATTCTCAAAATTTCCCTTTGATAACTTGTAATTTTGCAACTAAAATTCAAATTGTTGAAATTTTAAAAACAAAATTTTGAAGGTTTTGAGTTTAAAAAAAGTAATATCAAAATTTCTAGTATTTACACATTTTTTCAGTTTTAAATGAAGTTCGGAATCTTGTTCAATTTACAACGTTCCGCAGTAGACATTTTTGCATTCTTATTTTTCCCATTAAAAATCACTTTTTATTTTGAAACTTTATTTTAAATTATTCAATTTTAAAGATTTACAATTGAAATTTTTCCATTTTGAAGATTGAAAATGACGGTGAGTTTATTTCTTGATCTCACAAAAATTTGTGTAATCAATTCTAATTTTAAATTATAATTTTCTTAAGGTAGTAAAAATGAGTAATTCTAGAATTTCAGAAGCTTTGACATATTTAAATTATTCAAAGTCAGAAGTTTTAAATTTTTACCTATTGAATTTTGACCGCTCTGTATTAGAAATAATACAATTTCAATTATTTTAAATTTGAAATGATGCAATTTTGCAATTTTTGATCTAAAAATATTCCACTTTCAACGTTTTGAAATCGTCTTATTTTCAAAAATTTGATCTGAAATCATTCAATTCTTAGTTCCTTCAATTCAAAATAAAATTGTTGAATTTTCAACGCCTTCAATTAGAAATGATACAATTTCAACTCGTCTCTAATGAAATGGTCCGATTTTCTACAATTTTAGTCTGAAACTTCTCAATTTTGAGAGTTTCTGGTAAAAATTTTTGCAACCTTAAACATTTTCAATTTTAAATTATATAATTTTAAACACTTGTATTTGAAAATTACACAGGTTTGATTCTTTTTCATCAAACTCGAAGTACAGTAGACTCTCACAAAGCGCCCGGGGTTCGGGAACAAGGTCATCACCAAGCGCCCGCTTAGTTAAGTCACGCCAAAAGGCTCCGCGGAAAATATTTCTGGTACGATTTGGCAGATTGTTTGAATATCTTCTCGCGAACTGGCATCATATTTCGAGGCAATGGAAGGGAGAGGCACTTGGCGAGAAAAGGCACTTTGTGAAAGTCTACTATATTGTCCTTTTTCAATATATTGACGTTTTAAATTCGAAATGAATAATTATTAATAATTGTTTAAAACAATTTTTAAACTTTAACTTAAAAAGAAAACTTAAAAAATGAGAAAAAATCAGAGAATTGAATGATCTTTTGGAGTTGACATAGAAGCCCATGTCGCGTGCGACGTGGATCGCGTGTCTCTAATTGTTAGCCGTCGGTACTTCGCAATAAATTATTGTCAGGGTACTCGTCCCCTTGGCATAGCCTGTCGTAAACTCAGTCAGTGTTAGCAGCGGAAACTCGCGACCGATTCTTACTAGCTTCAATGCTCGTGAATTTTCCAGATGGCTACGACTACTTCCGATTGGAGCTAATTAATTTTGATTGCCACTGGAACCAGGGTCTCGACTCAAATCAGGAAGTAATATTATTCTGGAATATTAAGGTCGAGACATTTGCACCATATCGCCAATTAACGTTCCTCGAAATTGAAACTATCAATTATACATCACACACACACACACAAAGAACACACAGGTTCAAGGTCTGGAAATGACTTCTTGAATTTTTTTCTCTAAAATTTTTGGATTTTTGTTTTTAGTACAAAAGAAAATGTACATGTAAATCTTATTGCAAAGTTAAAAGAGCTGATATCTAAAGCATTTCAAGATTTAAATTGCGTAATGCAGGCCTGTCCAGCGAGGAGATTTTAATGAGGATCCAGATGGGGCATTTCCATCACCGCTAAAGTGAAGTATGGAGGTGGAAAAGTCACATCTGTGACTTGACCAGTTTCGGCGAAAATTCCTGGAATTTTCCCTCGCGGCACAGGCCTGACGTATATAGTGTCGAGACGTTTGCTCCATATCGTCAATTAACGTTCCGAGAATCTGAAAATATAAATTATTTATCACACACACACACACACACATACACAAACACACACATACACAAACACACTTACCACACCGGTTTAAGGCCTGGAAAATACGTGTTATTCTTTTTCCTATACAATTTTCAGATTTTTATTTTCATTAAAAAAAACTATTCAATTAAATCTTATTGATATTTTAAAAGATCTAATAACGAAAGCATTTCAAGATTAAATTACGTAGTGCGATCCTGCCCAGCGAGGAGAAATTTACTGAAACTCCAGATGGGGCATTTTTACTACCGTTGCTCTCAGCTCACTCAAAAGGTCGGGTGGTGGTTACTCTCATGATGTAAAATAGGAAGTAAAGAGTGACGGAGGAATAGTCACATCTGTGATTCGAGCAGTTTTTACGAGAATTCCTGGATTTTTCCTCGCTGGACAGGCCTGACGAAGTGTCGAAGCATTTGCACCATATCACCACTTAACGTTCCCAGAAATTAAAACAATCATTAATATATTACACACACAAATAATACACAGTTTTAAGGTCTAGAATTGACTTTTAAAAAAAACTGTCGGAAATTTTTGAATATTCATTTTTAGTACAAAAAAATTTACAAGTAAATCTTATTGCAATTTTGAAACACTTATGATTGAAAGCATTTCCATATTTAAATTACATGGTGCAGGCCTGTCCAGGGAGGAGAAATTTACTAATACTCCATTGGGGGTATTTCCACCGCCGCTGAAGTAAAGAGTGGAGGTGGAAAAGTCACATCTGTGACTTGAGCACTTTCGACGAAAATTACTGGAATTTCACCTCGCTGGACAGGCCTGACCTAGTGCATTCTCACCTGGCATATTTTGCCGGAATTTAATTTTCTCTTCCGGTAAATGTTTCTCTTCTTTTTTCTGTTTTCTACCTGATTTTTGTATCAAGAGTAATCGCAAGGTTATATACAGGAGGGCAAAAATTTAACCCTACCGGGTCAAATCTCAAACCAAATTAAAATCAGGCATATTTTGCCGGAAGGGAATACTCGACCTTTCAATTATCCGATTTTTGAAAGGCTTGAGTTTAAATTATTAATTTTTAAATTCATTCAATCTGAAAATTGTGCAGTTTTGAACTCATAATTTATTTAATTATTATTAATTTTGATGAATTTAATTAGAAGTAAAAATTTTATCAATTTTGGAATGCATGCAATTTTAAGATGTAGGATATAATATTGATCAATACTTCCAATATATTATTTTGATGTTCAGATCCTGATTTTTAGAACTGGGAATCAGAAAAGAAATCAGACAGTTATATCATATTTAACACTTAACTGTAAAGTTTCAGCAAATAGTAAATTTATTGGCAGTGTCCTACAGATTTTATAAACTTTTCAAAAAGCATGCAGCTTTGATTTAATTTCTTTATATTTTAAATTCACAACTAATTATAATTTTTTACAAAATTTACAAGTTTTATTTTATTGTACAGATATATTTCTACAACGGTGGTTTCAAATTACACCATTCAAATAATAAAAGTTGTGAAAAATTATATTGATAGCCTCATTATTTATCAAATGTCGTTGCTTTATTATTTTAAAAACTAAAAATACTTCATTTTGATTGTGCTCTAATCTGAATCCTAATCTTTATAAGTGTACAATTTTAAAATCATTTCTTTGCAGATTAGCTAATCTTGCAATTGAAGGCCTTAAAATAAATCCTGAATAATCAACTAGCAACAATCAAAAAATTTTACAATATTGAACGTTTAAAATAAAACCTTTTTCAAACGAATTTTTGCAGATTAGACTCCTCACTTTTGAAATACTTTTTTGAATAATTCGAACTATAGATTGACCACCCGGCCTCATACGTGCGCGCACTCCTTCAAAAATTATAAAAATATTTCAAAGTGTTTAAATGATTAAATCTATTGACGAAATTTGTTTAATAATTTTTCGAGTAATTGAAACGATTTGCTTTCCGCTGTATTGGGTATAAACTATAAGGTATAACGATGCCAGCTCGGCTCGACATAATTATACCATGATTGAATTCGATCCGCCGATATGTCTCAGTCTCGATGCTTAGTTAGTTACCCGCAAGTTTTGCTTTGAACATCCGCAACGTGTAGTGTCTATCGAGTCGAAAACTTTATCCAAGTTTTCCTTCTTTGCTGCAAATCCCGGCGGAAGTGAGCCTGGAAGGGAAGCGGGTATTGCGATGCTCCGGGTATTGCAGCGCGTTCCATTTTAGTGAAAAATTAGGTTAATTAAGATAATTGTTTAATTTTTCAGGTGAAAAGTTTGCTTTGTGTGTTTCTTATCTTTTATCTGAGTTGCGAACAAGTTACTGAAACTTGTAGAATTTGTAATGCGGTGCGGCCGTTTTCAGTGCAAAAATTAGAGTAATTGAGATAATTGTTTAGTTTTTTAGGTGAAAAGTTTGTTTTTCGTGCTTATCATCTATTTTCACAGTTGCGAAAAAGTTATTTAAACTTGCAGTATTTTGTAATATGGCGCGTTGGTTAATGCGGTGAGTCGGTTAATGCGTGGTCTCTTTCAGTGAAAAAATTAGTTTGATTAAGATAATTGATCAATTTTTCAGGTGAAAAGTTTGTTTTGGGTGTTTCTCATCTATTCTAGTGACATCTGCGTAAAAATTTTGAAGTTTGTAGTATTTTGTAATGCGGCGCGTCGGTTAATGCGGTGGGTCGGTTAGTGCGTGATCGTTTTCAGTGAACAAATTAGGTTGATAAAGATAATTGATTAATTTTTCAGGTGAATAGTT
>CAKNXH010059388.1:19887-62402 GCA_932178445.1 Andricus quercusramuli | reverse complement strand
TCTGCGGAATCTGCGTATTTATTGTAATTTCGCCTGAAATATTCGACAAAAAAGAGGCATCGATTCCATTTGAAGGTAAATATTTATATTATTTCATTCCGTCAATTAAAAAAGTGGAAGAATAATCTACTTTAACTATATTCCGCCAAAGGGGCCATGTTTGGCGGAATGAGCATGTAGAACTAATTTACTATGTGTCCAAATTTAATGGAATAAACAGAGAAAAGATTCGGAGTGCCTCACGCAACTGGAGAGAAACGGAGATGAAAAGCTTTCTTTACCACTTTAAGACACTTTTAGGTCCTCTCGAAATTCTTTCGCGTGACTGAATCTGCGGAATCTACGTATTTATTGTAATTCCGCCTGAAATATTTGACAAAAAAGAGGCATAGATTCCATTCGAAGGTAAATATTTAAATAATTTCATTCCACCAATTGAGAAAGTGGCGGAATCATCTACTTTAGCTATATTCCGCCAAAGGGAAAATTTTTGGCGGAATGAGCATGTAGAACTAATTTTCTATGTGACCAAATTTAATGGAATAAACAGAGAAAAGATTCGGAGTGCCTCACGCAACTGGAGAGAAATGGAGACTAAAAGCTTTCTCGACCACCTTATGACACTTTTCTGTCCTCTCGCAAATCGATTCGGTGGAAATCGATATAGTCGTCGAAAGTCCCATGGCAATTCTGTCGCGTGACAGGCGGCCGTTAGAAGGGAGCTTGCAATACGCGAAGAGGATGGAGAATCCAGAATTAGGAGGCAATTCCCTCGGTGATTTCGACTTAACTTACACTGGCAATTGATGGCTGGATTAATTCTCTAATACTCTAATGCAACGCCGCTCGTTTCTTGATATTAGCGCCACATTCATGGATCCTAAACTTCAGAAGTCAAGAGGTTGAGTGCCAATAACGTGTCTTTGCTTTTATCTAATCAAATCCATCTAATTGACTTTCATTGTTCCTTGGGTGGACTAAAATACCCACAAAGCCCAGTGGTTGGCGGAATTAATTCTATTCCGCCAAATTCTTTTGTGGCAGAATTATACTATAATTATTTCTATTCTCCCAAATTCATTCGTTGCGGATTCATACTATTATTCATTCTATTCCGCCAAATTCTTTTCTGGCGGAATTATGCTAGAATTATTTCAATTCCGCCAAATTCTTTTGTGGCGGAATTATACTAGTCAATCCTACTACGAAATATACGTATCTAGCAGAATTGGGACAATTCAACGTATTCCGCCAAAATTAAATCTGGCGGAATTTTATTATTGAGCATATTTCTTTAAATAAATTGACTATTTAGTGGAATGTTTTTATATTTGATTTCTATACAAGTTTACTAGAGGTTAGGGAATTCCGCAAAGTCAGATAAAGTCAGGGAAAACCTGAGAGTGTCAGGGAATTTTCGATAAACTGAAGTTGAAGTTAATTTTATTATTTTGCTGAATATTCGACAATTTTATTAAAAAAGTGATTCTTTTTGGTTGAAAATTGAACTATTTGGTTAAAAATCAATCTGTTTTGATTGAGGATTCAAATTTTTTTAAACATTTTCTTCTTTGGTTGTATTCAACTGTTTTTGGTTTAAAATTAAAATCTTTCTTGTTTAAACAAATTTTTTTTTAAATTAACTATTACATTTTTTGTGGAAAATTAATCTTTTTTTTATTGAGAATTCAACCACATCGTTCAAAGTGGAACTACTTTGTTAAAAATATATTTTTTTGGTTGATGATGTTGCTTGAAAGATCTTATTGCTTCATTATTGAGATATTTTATTGAAATTATTTTTTTTTGTTAACAATTCATCTTTTTCAGTTGAAAATTCCTTTATTTTTTTGAATATATGCCTTTTGTGGCAGAATATTTATATTCTTGATGACCAATTAATCTTTTGGTTGACAGTTCATTTCTTTGGTTGAAAATTAGTTTTTTATTGAAAATTAATTTTAGTAACTAAAAATTTAACTATTGAAATTTCTGTGAACATTTTCATTTCTTGAAAGTCTTGAAAGTTTAAATCTTCTTGGTTGATAATTCACCTTTTGCGTTAAACAATTAACTATTTCGTTGAAAATTAAATATTTTTCCGAAAGTTTAACTATTGTATCATAAATTGAATATTTATTTTGTTGAAATTTCATTCGTTTGTAGAAAAGTAAATTCATTAGTAGAAACTTCATGTTTTGGTACAAAATTTATTTCTTTGGTTGAAAATTTAACCACTTAGTTAAAAATTGATTTTATATGCTTGAAAATTAATTTACTGAAAATTTAAATATTCTTTTTTTGTTAAAAAAGTAATTTCTTCGTTCGAAAGTGTAACTATTTTGTTGAAAATTTTTGTGTTTGTTTTGGTAGAGAATTGATTATTTTTAACTAAAAATTGATATTTTTATTGATAATTGATCTTCTTTAGTTGAAAATGTATATTTTTGGACAAGCATTATTCTTTTGAGTTGAAAATTCAAGTGTTTGGTTAAAAATCAATTTTTTAGGTTGAATTTCGTTATTTTAGTTAAAAAATAATTTCTCCAATTGAAAATTTAACTATTCCTTTTTTTGTGAAAAATTAATCTTTTTATCTGTTTGGTTGAAAATCTAACTATTTAGTTGAAAATTTATTCCATTGATGGAAAATTAATTTTTTTATGAAAATTTAACTATTTTGTTTGAAAAAATGTCTGTTGAATGTTCATTTCTTTGGTTGAAAATATAACTATTTTTCTGAAATTTTTTTTTTTTTTAGTGGAGAATTAATTTTTTCAAACTAAAAATATAACTATTTTATTTTTGGTTGAAAATGGATCTTTTGAATTGAAAATGTATCTTTTATAGTTGCAAATTCATTTATTTTAATGAAAAATCGTCTCTTTCGGTTGAAAAATAAAAAAAATTGTTATCCGTATTTTTTGATTTCATTAATTGGTTTATTATTTTAAATTAAATTATTTTTTGATGGAAACATCAACTTTACATTTTTTGATGAGACGTCCTTTTTTTCGAAGATTGATTACTTTGGTTGAAAATTTAACTATTGTGTTAAAAATTGCTTTTTCTTGGTTGAAAATTAAGTGTTGTAACTGAAAATTGAATTCTGTCGTTCTTAGTTTAAAATTTATCTGAGTTAAAACTCAACTATCTATTTAAAAATGCATGTATTTCACGTATTTCTTACATAATTTGTGGATGACCCCCTATAAAAGATAAGATAAGGTAAATTGTGAAACAAACCTTTTTATTTTATCAACATTATTGATCTCCCAGGTGTGAGTTTATTTTTAGACCTAAAAGAACAATTTATAGCGATCAGTGAAAATGAAAAATTAGTCAGGGTAAAGTCAGGGAATTTCGAAATTGGGATTTTGTGGCAACCCTGGTATAATTCCGCCACATTTTGCGGAATTAAATGCATTCCGCCAAAAACCTGTGTGCCATAAATAGAATAATAAATAATTCCATCAAACGGAAATACCTCTGAATAACATTAATTAAGAATATTCTGCCAAATAAAATATGGCGGAATTGTATAATTTAAATATATTTCTCAAAATAAATTTTTCTGACGGAATACCATTTCAATTCAAATCATCTTCGGAATTCCGCGACATGTATTTGGCGGAATGAAATGAAAATAACAGTGATTTTAATTCAATCTTATTCGTGTAATTCAACGCCTTTGTTCAGTTCGATTTCCATAGAACGCTGCCTTGCAAGTTTCTACGACCACGTACGCGCTTTCTCGTGCATTCAGATCGTAATCGTGTCGCGAAACTTTTTTTATTACCAACCATCACGAATGTGTGTCCCTTCCTGACTGAATGACTGGTTTGGCAAATGCGTTGTCGTCGATCTATATCGTAATGGATACTACTGTTCCTGGAAATAGAAAAAGAAAGAAAAAATGCAGACAATGTGGTGACAACGAACTCAGATCCGAGTATCGTTGTCTAATAATGCCTTTTTTTCTAAATTTTGACCTGTGAGTTTTGACCCATAGCATATGACCCTTGATCTTTAACCTCTGACCCTGGAAATCTAAGTTTTGACCCCTGACCTTTAGAACAATTAACCTCGGATACTTTATTAGACTGATCCCTCAGCTTTGTCCTCTGACCCTTAAAAGATTAGCTTTAAACTCTGACCCTTGAACTTTGGTACATTTGACCCTTGATCCTGCGGCTTCGGCTCTCTGATCTTTCACCTCTAACTGTTGACATCTAATATTTAACTTCTGACCCTTGAACTATATTACATTTGAACCTTCATCATTCGGCCCTGGAATTAAGACCTTATACTTCTGATCGTTGACATCTAAGATTGAACCTATGACCCTTCAACTTTGGTGTATTCGATCATTGACCCTTCAGCCTTAGTTCTCTGACCATCTGCCTCTAAACTTTTACAAGTAATCTTCAACCTCTGACCCTTGAATTTCAGTACATTTGACCCTTCAGCCATGGCACTCTGGTCTTCTACCTTTAACCTTTGGACATCTAAACTTTAACCTCTGACCTTTAAACTTTGGTACATTTGACCCTTGATCCTTCGGCTCTGATTCCTATTTTTTCAGCATTGACTCGTCACCTTTTACCTCTGACCTCTGACCTTTTCCCCATGACCTATGAGCCCTATTCTGACAGCGTGTTTCGCATATTGAACTAACTCAAATTATTCCTACAATTTTAAATGTTTTTTTCAAAATTGAAAAAATTGCCTTTAAATTTTTCAAATTTTGTTTCGACTATATGAAATATCCGACATTCTGAAATTTTTAATACAGAGAAATTCCCGAATCTAAACAAATGAAAATTTATTAAATTAATAATAAAATTATGAATAAAGTAAAGTAGTTTCATTTCATGAGCATATTTTTTATCTTATTATTTATTTATCATTTTAACAATTTCTCATTGTTTGGATTTTGGAATTTCAAATTGGGTAATATTATTATAAACTGTCAAGAATTTTATTATTCTGGAATTTTCCAATTTGGAAATTTTCAATTGTCGGCAGTTCTATAATTTTGGGAATTTTGTGTTTCGAAAATTTTCTTTTCGAGGAATTTCACAGTCATCTGGAATGTTATTTTTTCAGGGTTTTCAGTCGCCCCATTTTTAGAAATCTTTTCGAATGATTTGGAATCTATATAACTTTTCTGTAAAATTTAATTTTTCTAAATAAAATATAAATAAAAAATGTCCCGGGAATCTTAAAAAAAATTTGCTTATCATCTCAAAACCTTTCTAATTCTTCAAAAAGCTTCAAAAATTTATTTCAAAATCTTCAAAAATCTACAGTTTTTTTTTAATTTTTGAAATTTCTTCAAACTTCAAATTATTTCTCAAATTGTTTCTCAACTTCACAATTCCTTTTCCAATTATTCACATTTCTCTTAAAATTAAACAAAAAACCTGCAAAATTTGAAAAAAATTGCCTCTAAATATTAGAGTTTCTTTTTCAACAGTTCTAGAAATATTCTAAAATATTTTTAAATCTTTTTAAACATTGCACTGAAATACATTTTTTTAAATGAAAACGAATACAATTTTTCCTAGAAATAAAAAATTTGTCTATCCTCTTCAAAATTTTCAAGATTCTTAAAAAGTTTCAAATCTTTTTGTTCAAAATCTGCCGAAATCAACCTTAATTTAAAATTTTTCGAAATAACAAAATCATTACGAATTTTTACACAAATCTTAAAAAAATTTTATTTTTATTTTGAAACCTTTCAAAGTCTTTAAAATTATTTTTGAAATTTGTTCAAAACTTTTATCTCAAACTTCTCAAAAAATCGGTTATCTGTTAGAAATTTTAGGAAATCATTTTAAATATTTTCAAATCTTTTTCACTTTTCCCTTAAAATTCATGTTTCAAACTAAAACATCCCTTGAATTTTTTCAATGAATCTTAAGAAAAAATTGTATGCTTCTGAAACGTTTCAAAATTCTTAAAAAGCTTATCTTATCAAAACCTTAAAAAATTCACATCTTGTTAAAATTGTTTTGAAATGTTTTCAAATTTTGAATTATTACAAAAAAATTCAACATTTTAACATTAATTTTTAAATGATTCAAAATTTACCTAAAATGTTTAAAAATCATTTTTTCCCATAAAAGTAAGAACCTCAAAAAAATGTGTTTATTCTTTCAAATATACGAATTTTCTCTAAAATTTTCAAATTTTGCAAAATTGAAAAATTGTCTGCCTTCTGTTTCGAGGTTTTCGGAAATAATTTTAAATCTGTTAAAATTTGTTTCACTTTTCTCGTAAAATTCATTTTTCAAACTTAAAAATTATTCGAGTTTTCCTACAAATTTTAAGAAAAAAGTTTTATTTTCCTGAAACATTTCAAAATTCTTCAACCGCTTATTCTTTGGAAATCTTCAAAAATCTACATTTTGAAATTTTTTTCTATAATCTTTCTGTTTTTCGTATTAACGGAAATACAATTTTGGATAAAATGCCTCGTCTGAATTCTGAATATGCGTTAATTCTGAATACTGCACATGTAAACGTGCAATCATTCCTTCACGAGTGCAAAACCGAGGGTTTCCATCACCGCCGGCGGTTAGTTGGCTGAATGGAAGGGGGTGGGGGTGGGGGTTGATTAAGTTGTAATTCACACCCGCCATCCACTCCAACTCCCCTTCTCGATTTCTACACTCTTTTCCCAACTCTCAATGGTCGAAAGTTTAAAAAATAATTCCCAATGCATCTTAGTAATTTTGTTTAATATTTAATTAAGCTACATACTTGATTTTCCCTTACATCACAAATAAATTAATACCTAATATTAATTTATGCTCGTATTCAAAACTTAATTCCCTCGACATTTTCTCAGCGATTCCCTAACAAACTAATCAAAAAGGAGGAGGAGGAGGAGAATGAGGAGGCGAAGGAGGAGGAGGAGGAGAAGGAGGAGGAGAAGGAGAAGGAGAAGGAGGAGGAGAATGAGGAGGAGAATGAGGGGGAGGAGGATGCGATGGAGGAGAAGGAGGAAATTTTCATCCTGGCACCTTCGGCACAGCTTACCAAATTTCCGGAAACATCTGGCGTTCCCTTGTCGAATTTTGGATTTACCCCCATTTATATTTTTGTCCCTATTTTGAGCGTTACCTGTACTTTTCATCTATTATTTTTCATATATTTTTGCTTTGGAATTTTACCCCTATTATGTGGTTCATTTTCAGTATTGACTTTTGTCCCTATTTTTCGGATTTCCCTACTTTTAAATCTCACCCCTATTTTTTAGGTTGAACCCTGCTTTTGAGTCTTACCCCTATTTATGAGATTCATCCCCACTTTTGAGTCTTACCCCTACTTCTGAGTTTTACCCCTACTTCTGAGTTTTACCCTTATTTTTTAGGTTTGCCCCTACTTTTGAGTTTTACCCTTATTTTTTAGGCTTACTGCTGCTTTTGAGTTCTACCCCTGTTTTCTTAAATTTTTCGTACATTCAAGTTTCACTCTTATATTGAGTGTTAATCCTATTTTTATACTTATCCCTAAGGAGCCGTCCATGAATTGCGTTACCACTTTAAGGCTATTTTTGCCCCCAGAAGTAGCCCAAAATAGCATTTTCAAAAGTATAGTTGAATTTTCAACTTAAAAAAGTTTTCTACCAAGAGAGACTGTTTTTTATTAAAATTGTATCGGTTGCTGAAGTTTCTTCTCTTTGGTGTAAAATTTGTTTCTTATTTGTTTTTGTTTTATTTTTGATTAAAAACTGATCTTTTTTATTTGAGAAATCACATGATTGTTTGAAAATTCGTCCTTTTCATTAGCATTCAATGGCTTTTAATTAAAAATATTTTTCGTTTGAAATATTAACTATTACATTTTGCGTTGTTTATGGAAGATTCATGTCTTTGGTTTAATATAAACTATTTTGATTAAAAGCAGTTTTTTTCGTTAAAAAATGATTGAATGAAAATTAAATTTGTCCAATTTTGGTTAAAATTTTTCCTCTTTTAGTTTGAAAATGAACCATTTGGATGAAAATTATTGTATTGTATTGAAAATTTGTCTCTTTTGATTGAAAATAACTCTTAATGCTTAAAAATTAATCTTTTTGTTTGAAAAATCATTTTTCGACTGAAAATTTAACTCATTTATAAAAGTTCGTTTTTTTTTCTTGACAATTGATCTTTTTAGTTGAAAATTCAACTATATGTTTGAAAATTGTGTTTGAATATGTAAAAAAATGGTAAAAATTTGTCTTTTTTCATTACTTTAGTTGAAAATTCATCTCTGTGGCTGAAAATTCAACTATTCTATTGAAACTTTGGATTTTTTCTGTTGAAAATTAATTGTTTTAACAGAAAATATAACTATCCCATTTTTTTGGAAAAATGTTTTCTTTTTTAGTTGAAAATTCACTTTTTTGTTGCGAATTAAACTATAGTGTTGGAAATTCATTTTTTTACCTGAAAATTTCACTATTCCATTTTTTTTTAAATTATTTTTTTAGTTAAAAATTTAACCATTTTCTTAAAAATTCATTTTCTTTTAATAGAAAATTTTCATTTTTTAGTTTGAACTTCAAATATTTAGTAAAAAATTGATGTATTTTGTTGGAAATTTTCTTTCTAACAGAAAATTAATCCTTCTTTTAAGAATTTTATTGAAAATTCGTCTCTCTTTTGATTGAAAATCAATCTTGATGCTCAATAATTCATCTTCATGGTTGAAAAATCATTTTTCGGTTGAAAATGTAACTAATTTATAAAAATTCGTTTTTCTTCTCGTTTGAAAATTCATCTTTTTGGTAGAAAATTTAAGTACCTTCTTCAACCCTTCTTTTATCTGATTCAAAATTGTTTTTTCAGTTGCAAATTAATTTCTTTCGACAAAAAATTTACTATTTAAAAAAATTTTTTTTTTTTTTTTTTTGTTAAAAAATTTTTTTTTGAGCTTAAAAATTAAGTATTTCATTCAAAGTTCATCTTATTTGTTTAAATTCAACTGTATTTTATTCAGTATCAAAATCTTCTTTGGTTGAAATATCAACTATTCGATTTATCATTGAAAATTCAACTTTTTTGGTTCAAAGTTATACTACTTTGTTGACATTGTAATTTTTTGGTTGAAGATTCATCACTTTAACTGAAACTTCATCTCTGTGGCTGAAAATTTTCTAATGAAAATTTGGTTTTTTTTTTGTTTGAAAATTGATTGTTTTAACAGAAATTTTAACTATTCTATTTTTGGTTGGAAATGTTTTCTTTTTTAGTTGGAAATTCATTTTTTTTTACCTGAAATTTCATTATTCCATTTTTGTTTGAAAATTTATTTTTTTAGTTGAAAATTTAACATTTTTGTTGAAAATTCGTTTTCTTTTAGTAGAAAATTAAATTTTTTCATTAGAATTTAGTTGGAAATTTATGTATTTTGTTAGAAATTTATCTTTCTATTAGAAACTTAATCCTTCTTCTTTGAAAACTCACCTTTTTGGTTGAAAATTGAACTATTTCATTTTTGGTTCAAAATTTATCTTCATTAGTTGAAAGTTCCACTATTCGGTAAAAAAAATTGCGAACATTATCACAACACGTACTTTGAATTTTTTCCAGCAGACAATAATGTTATGTTTGTAAAATTTAGAACTACGCAAGAAAAAGTGACCAGTGATCAAAATATTGAATTTTTTCTCTTCAAACTGAATGACTTACACTTTCAATTTATTTTACAAATGAGCTATGAACTTTTATTGATAATTTGTACAGAAAAGCTATTTCTCATTCATAAAATTTAAATTTTCGCAGAACTCTGGCCTGAACAGCTCGCGCACTCTGGTGAGTGGTAATCTCCCCCATTCAAAAAAATAAATTCTTCAATGGCAATAATAATAAAAAAAAATAATTTTAAATTATTTAAAAACTATACAATTGTATATAAAAAGATTATTTATTCTTTTCTACATGTTTTCCCTATTTTCCCCCTTTTTCGTGAAAAATTTACCCTATTTCCACTTTTTTGAGCTCTTTGCGCTGTGATCCCTGTATATCAGATCCCTCTTATCCATTATAAATTTAACAGAGGCACCATACCTGTTCAACTGCAGGTGACTATTTCACTTACAGTATTTCAAAGGCCTGTCACTTTCGACAATTGTTCGATAGTCCTTTGTGGAGAGGCTCAATGTTTCCGTGTTAATGGCATATGGCGCTGCGAGCAAATTCCGATAAGATAAGGCTTGCTTGCACTGCATTCGGCCTTATCAGACACCGATATACACACATACATCGTGTTCAGATAAAGCTCTCGCCTCTCTGAGCGATAGCCTGATCAAATAACAGCAGCACACCCATTTAAAAACATCAATACCTCGTTTTATAGACCATCAAACTATTCTTTCATTTCTAATAAGTTTTTCATTCACTGTATTTAGTGGACTGTACTTAGTGGATGTGATTAGATTAAAGATTATGGATTTTACAATGGGATTACCAATCAGTTTGCTTATGTTGATGCACATGATGACTTTCTGAAGCTCTTCGCCTGGGGTGATTGCTAGAGAGATTCATCATTTTGATTTTAATCCTGTTTTCAATAATAGCTTTTTAGTCTTACCAAAAAGATAAAATTTCTACCAAAAGAATTTCTACTCAAATTAAAATTGAAAGACAAACTTTCAAGTAAAGATAAATTTCAACCAAAAAGTATAATTTTTCACTAAAAAAACAACAAATTCCAACAAAGTACAAACATTTTTAATTAAATAGTTGAACTTTTAGCCAAGAAGATTAATTTTCTTCCAAAAAGGACGATTTTTTAACAAAACACATACATTTTTAACCAAATAGTTGAATTTTCAGCCCAAGCGGCTTAATTTTTTGTTAAATATTTGAATAATCAGTTTAAAAAATTATTTTAAATCACAAAACAAATTTCCAACAAAGTAGTTCAATTTTTAACCAAAGAGATACATTTTCAACTAAAATGATGAATCTTTTACCAAAAAATTCATTTTGAAGAAATTGATTCAACTTTGTATCAGTGAGTTGAATTTTTAACCTGAAAAGATGAATTTATCGAAAAAATACGAATGTTCAACAAAATACTTGAATACTTAACTAAAAGAGATTAATTTTCAACCAAACAGGTACATTTTTAATTAAAAAATTGATTTTCCACCAAAAAGAACGTATTTTCAATAAAATATTTAAATTTTGAATTAAATAGTTCAATGTTTAACATAAAGGATTATTTTTTTACCAAAATAATCTAATTTTCAACAAAATACATGAATTTCCAACCAAATTAATAAATTTTAAACGAACTAAATGAAGCTTCAAATGAGAAGATAATTTTTCTAATAAATAGTTTAATTTTTAGCTAAGAGGATTAATTTTCTACTAAAAAGTCGTATTTTTAAACAGATATCCGAATTTTCAACCAAATCGTTAAACTTCCAACCAACAGGACAAGTTTTTATATAAATAAGTCAAGTTTTTAACAAATTATATGAATTGTCAACCAATATTCAACTAAAAAAATTAATTTTCCAATAGAAAAAGTGCAAATATCAATCAAATTGTTGAATTTTCAAGTGAAAAAGACGAATTTCACTACAAAACTTTGAAATTAAAAAAAAAAAAAGTAAATTTTCATCCCAAAAGTTCAATTTTCAACCGAAGTGATCAATTTTTCTACAAAGCATTTCAATTTTCAACTAAAAATGTAATTTTCAACCCAACAGTTCAGTTTTCAACCCAAGAGATGAACTTTCAATAAATACGTTGAATCTTTATTCTAAAAAATCAATTTTGAAGAAAGTAGTTTAACTTTCAATCAATGAGTGGAATTTTTAACATAAACAGATGACTTTTCAACCTAAAAAGATGAATATACAACAAAAAATGTAAAAGTTGGTATTTCAATCGGAAATGATTTTAATTTTAAATCCAAAAAACAGTCGAATTAAAAAAAAACGAATTTTCCACAAAATGCTTGAATCCTCAAGGAAAACAGATTAATTTTCAACCAAACAGACGAATTTTTAACAAAAAAAATCTATTCTACAATACAGACGAATTTTCAACAATAAACGAAAATTTTCAACCGAATAGTTTAATTTGCATCCACGAGGAATAATTTTCTACCAAAAATGTAGAATTTCTAATAACGTACATGAATTTTCAACCAAATAATTGAATTTCCAACTAAGAAAGATAAATGTTTAACCAAAGTTGGAAAAGTTAAATTTTGTGTTTAAAAAAAATCCATTTTTGACCAAAAAAAATTATCCACAAAGTAGTTAAATTTTCAACTATAGAAATAGAAATGTTCTTCAAACCAGTTGAATTTTGAACCCAAAAATGTTAATTTTTAACAAAAAACTCAAGTTTCAATAAAAATAAATTAATTTTCAACAAGGCAGTTGCAGTTTTAACCAAAAAAGATTAAATTTATTTAAAAAAGATAAATTTTCAAACCAAAAAGAAAAAAGATTTAAAAAAAAATCTTTAATTTTCAAGTCAAAAATACAAATTCTTAACAAAACATTTGCATTTTATTTTCTAATTTTCTAAAATATTAGTAAGATTTTCGCTAATATCTGGCATTACGTATGAATCACCTCTACATAATTTCTAATTAACGCCTAACCAATTTTTGTCTTTCTGTTTCAGGTGAGTACCTCTTTTGTCATCTTGAAAAAATAGAAGGAAGAAACGAATTGAAAGTGAGTAAATTGAACTACCTCAGGTGTTTCACTTCTCATATTTGGTCTTTGACCTCTGAACCTCTCACATTTGACCTTAGGCCTTTAAACCTTGACCCCTCACTGTTGACACCTCACTTTTGAATTTTGACCTAAATTGGACCCTCCACTTTTGACGGCAGTCCATCTAAGTCACTACTCACCTTTGGCGTCTGGCTCTCTAATACGTGTCCCTTGACTTATGGTCACCTCACCTTTGACCTGAACTTTTCCTCGGGACCTATGCTCTTCCACATGTGACCTCTGTCATTTGATTTCTCAATTTTGGCCTTTGACTTCTGAAGTTCTTACATTTGACCTCTGACCTATAAACCTTGACCCCTGATATTTGACGCTTTCTCCTGTAGAGTTTGAACCTTGACCACTAAGTGTTGACACTTGACGTTTGACTTTTGTCTTTGGCCCTTTACTTTTGACATTAGTCCATCTCAGTGACTTCTCACCTTTGGCCTTTGACTTTCTCAAATTTGTCCCTTAACCTATGAGTCCCTCACCTTTGAACTTATCTTTGTCCCGGGACCTATGAATTCGCACCTGTGATCTCTGACACTTGACTTGTCAACTTTGGCCTTTGACCTCTGAGCCTCTGACATTTCACTTTTGACCTTTACACCTTGACCCCTCTATTGACACCTGGCCTTTGAATTTTGACTTAAATTTGAACCTTCACTTTTGACGGCAGTCTTTCTGAGTCACTGCTCACCTTTGGCGTCTGAGCCTATAACACGTGTCCCCTGACCCATGATCACCTCACCTTAGACATGACCTTTGCCCCGGGACCAATGCTCTCTGCCATGTGACCTCTGTCATTTGACTTCTCAATTGTGGCCATTGACTTTTGTCTTTGGCTCTTTACTTTTGACCGTGGTCCATCTCAGTGACTTCTCACCTTTGGCCTCTGACTTTCTCAAATTTGTCCCTTAACCTATGATTCCCTCACCTTTGACCTGATCTTTGTCCCGGACCTATGGCCTCTCACCTGTGACCTCTGACGCTTGGCTTCTCAACTTTAGCCTCTGGCCTCTGAACCTCTGACATTTCTCCTTTGATCTTTAAGCCTTGACCCCTGATGTTTGATCCTTTTACCTGTGATCTTTGAACCTTGACCTATCCATGTTGACACCTGACGTTTTACTTTTGACTTAACTTCGACCCACCATGTTTTACCGCAGTTTCTTGACCCCTGACCCGAGAGTAATGTATTACCCTCAATTTCAGTTTGGCCCATAAATTCCAATCTTGTCTCTTATTTTGAAGTAAATATTCCCTAGAAAACATGAAAGGTTCATTGGAGAGGGAAAATATAAAAAGCGTGTAAAGTAAATGTATATCGTGAAAGGCATTCTTCAAAGGAGTGGGATCACCGTCTAGTCTAGTTGAACGGGAAGCTCGACCGGAGATACAGAGCGAGTGGCGTGTTTGACGACGCGAAAAAATTCCAGTCTGTCCGACATGCTCATCTTCTGCCCGAATACCAAGTCAAATATGCTTTTAGAAGCGTTTTACATGGCAAGGTATTCTTAACTCGCCTTTGTAGGAGGCTCTCGCTTTTTCAACCTACGCTACTGCCTGGTCTTTACTGAGTAAGAAACTCTAGAAGGAGTACCTCGATCGATAACAGGCCCGATTGAATAACTTCCTGCAGAAAAAGAAACGTGAATTTAAATTAAAAATTACTTTTTAAATTACATTTTCATCAATTTGGCGCCAACTTTTCAGATTAACCTCAATCTACGCTCGGATTGATGTTCCAAGATCCACAAATAAAAAAAAACTGGATCTGCTGTCAAAGTCTAATATTCGGCCTTGCCCCTCTGTTTCACATTTGCTCCTGATAGTAATCAGCAAAACTCGTAATTTATTCCTCAGCCCTGAAAATTTTATCTTAGTAATTTTGAGGCTTAAGCCCTTATTTCAAGCCTTACTCTTAATTATGATCCTTACCCCTAACTTGGAGCCTTACTTCTAATTTCCAGCTTTGCTCCCGATAATCAGAAAATCTATTTTATTCTCAGCCCTGAAAGTTCGATCTTATGCTTTATTTCGAGGGTAAAGTCCTCATTTTTAAGCATAACCCCCAATTTTAATCCTTACCTCTAATTTCCAGCTTTGCTCCTGATAATCAGATAAACTTACTTGCATGCCTCAACCCTGAAAATTCGATCTTCTTCTTCATTTTGAGACTTACGCCTCAATTTTAAGCCTCACTCCTAATTTGTATCATCATCCCTAATTTTGAGCCTTAACCCTAATTTCAACTTTGATCCTGATAATCAGAAAAATGTTTAATTTTATTTTCGGCCCTGAAAATTTGATTTTTCTCATTTTGAGACTTAAGCTCGTAATTTTAAACCAAACCCCTAATTTTGATTCCTATCCCCAATTTTGATCCATATCCCTAATTTTGATCACTATCCCTGATTTGGATCCTTACCCCTAATTTTGAGACTTACACCTAACTTCTAGCTTCGCTCCTGATAACCAGAAAAACTTTGAAACTTATTCTAACCCCTGCAAATTTGATTCCTTCTTTATTTTGTGACTTGAGTCCTAATTTTAAGCCTCAACTCGAATTTAGAGCCTAACCCTTAACTTCAAGTCTTACCCTAATTTCCAGCTTTGCTCTTGATATTCAGAAAAACTTTTTATTTTATGTTAAGCCCTGAAAATTTGATCCTGCTCTTCATTTTGAGGCTCAAGCTTTAATTTTACGTACCACGCCTAACGTTGAGTGAAAGAAAACATTTTATATAACAAATATTTGTATCATGGTGCTGATAGCCCAAAATTTGGCTTTTGGGTATTAAAGGAGCCCTAAATGAGCCTTTAATTATGGCATAGGGCTTCATTTTGAGGCTTAAGCCCTAATTTCAAGTCTCACGCCTACTTTGATCCATAACCCTAATTTTGATCCTTAACCCTAATTTTGATTTTTACCTCCAATTGCCAGCTTTGCTCCTGATAATCAGACAAATTTTTACATTCATTCTCAGCCCTGAAAATTCGGTTTCTTCTTCATTTTTAGGCTTAATTACTAATTGTAAGCCTTTACCCGAATTTTGATCCTTACCCCTAACTTGCAGCCTTTCCCGTAATTTCAGCTTTTCTCCTGATAATCAGACAAACTTTTTATTTTTTTTTCAGACCTGGAAGTTCAATCTTCTTCTTCATTTTGAGGCTTAAGCCCTAATTTTGATCCTTAATCCTAATTTCGATCCTTACCCCTAATTTTGATCATTCCCCCTAATTTTGAGCCTTACCCTAATTTCCAGCTTCGCTGCTCATAATCAAAATAAAACCTCAGCTCTGAAAACTTGATCTATTCATTTTGAGGCTTAAAGGTGGGTTTCCGTATGGGCGACTGAAGTCGCACGATTCAAATCGCGCGTTTCAGTTTATAACTGCTTCTCAACGGATCGTCTAGCCACCCAGACGATGCGACTTGAGTTTTCGAAAATATTATCTACCATCTATTATAATTATGGATGGCTCAAAAGTAATATAACTTGCCCTAGAATTTTTAAAGATATAAAAATGAAATTCAATGTTTATCTAAAATTTTTTATTTAATCTATAAATAATAAAAATTCCTATTTATTTATCGCAGGCTTCGCAATCTATTTCCTAAATTAGCAAATGTCCAACGTATGACGAACGTATGTCCAACGTAATTTTAAAAACCTAAAATTCATGAAGATTTAAAATTCAACGTTCATTTGAAATTTCTTGATTTAATTTATAAATTATAAAAATTTCTATTTATATTATCGCAGGCTTCACAATTTAGAAAATTATTTTTTTCTTCTTGTTGAAACTGAATCTTTTCTTGTTATAAATTTTATTTTGTAAAAAGAGGCAACTGTTTGGTTAAAAATTCTTATATTTTCTTTAATTTTCTTCTTTTTTGGTCCTTCTGATGGAAACTTAATATTCTTTGTTTAAAATTCATATTTTTGGTTCAGGATTCAACTATCTTTGCTTCCATTCAACTAGATAAAAATACTACCTTTGTTGTTGTGACTATTTCTTCAAAATAAACAAATTTTTGGTTGAAAATTGATTTGTTTTGGCTTGAAAATTCAACTATTGAGTTGAAAATTGTGAGGAATGAAAATTAATTTTTTGGGCAAAGATGAAGCTTTCGGTTGAAAATTAATCTGTTTTAGTTAACCTGGTCGCTTGCCTCCAGCCGCCCCGTAGAAAACCCATCATGAATCACTAATCGTGCGACTTGTTTCGCGCAAATTGAGTCGCGCGTTTCTGTCGCCCATGCGGAAACCCCCTTAAGTCATAATTTTAAGCCTTATCCCTAATTTTGAGCCTTCATCCCAAATTTTAAGCCCTAATTCTAATTTCCAGCATTAACCCTAATTAAACTCACATTTTTAGTAGTACCCCGAATATTAACACGGAACCTAATTTGCTTATCAATTTTAGCCTCAGGTAAATTAATTACCGATTTCAATATTAGATAATTACTGGATGTCCTCAATTAGTTTTACCTTTAACTTCAAAATTAACCCTAATTATTACCATCAATTTTTTAATTGCCTATTTACCCTAATTTGTTTAAAAATTTAATTGAATACATTAATCCTGATTTGGTAATTATTTGTGGGCTTATGCCCTAATGTCTATCCAGTTTCTGAATTTTATTTTTTTTAAGCCTACCCCCTAAATATAATTTTGTTTAAATTTCATTATAGTATTCAAATCTATATATTTATTGAAAATGCAGATATGTTTGAATAGGTTTTCAAATATTAAACATTTATTCCGATCTCTCAAGAATTGAAAATTAATTGCAAGGTAGGAGCTACGCCCAAGTCCATTAGTCACTTTTACAACCGTAAGGTTCTATGCCCTTCTTAATGACTCACTTGAATAAGGTTGTATATTCCTCATTCTAATACTGACGTCTTAGTTCCTTTGTGTTGCTTCCTTAATTTCTTCTTCAATTTTATTCTCTATAAACTTCTTAATATTTTAAATAATGGTTTTTAGTTTGTAATATTTATTTCAGAAATACTCTTTGAAGAAAACCAATTTAAAACATAAATATTTTATGAAAACCTAAATTGATAAATGAATTTAAAACTCATTCCCAAAAGGACAGTACTATTCTCTTTATGTACAATTTAAATAACGTTCTCAGTATTTTTAATCCGTGAAAATATTCTGTTTGTAATTTTAATTAAAGCCTAGACAAATATATTTCATATTTCAATTGAGCGAAAAGACCATTCCTTCGTTAGAAATATTTGGTAGCCCTAAAAAGGGCCGATTATTTTCAAAAGTCGCATTAAAAAATGTTGAAACGTGTCTCAAATGCGCAAGCGTTGTTTTAATCTCCAGTCCTTGGCCTTCCTTTTCAATTTCTGAGTTTTAGCACAAACTTTCTTCATGAATTTTTTTACCGGCCTGAAAGACAACTTCTTGTCTTTTTTTACACCCAATTCCCTGATGGTGTCATTCACTGATAGGAACATTAATTGAATTTTCTTCCTGTTTAGGTTCCTCGTTTTTAGAAACATAGAAGTAGTTCCGAAGTTAGAGGGAAAAAATTCCATGGTATCAGCCATTTTCCTCTGGAAGTCTTCTCGATTCACCCAACTCCGAAGAGAAAATTGATGTTAGCCTTGAAATTTGTCTTTCTTATTAGAAAGCGCGGACGCTGGAGAGAGGCCGCTTTGCATTTTTGCTCCCGTACGATGAAATCTGAGAAACTTGGTCTTTCGACATTTTTCGCAAATTTTGAAATAATGGTACTATTTTTGCGTTATGATATAACTGGATTGCAATAAAAGGTTACGTTTAACGTTAGTTCTGAAAAGATTAGATGGAAAAATTAATGCCAACATTTTTGAAATGTTTATACCGAAAAAGAAGAACGCAGAATTTCGGAAAAGATAATTGATTAGCAGTTTAGAAAATTTAAATTTAAATATGTAACAACAAAACTGCACAATACACTAGATAATTATTTATTTTAATTACAGGTATAAATATTTGAAAAATTTGTAATGGATAAAGTTCTAAAATAACATTTTGTCTCTGTAAAGTAAAATTTTAGTAAAAAAGTGTAAGATATTTATGGAAAATGTACTTGAAACCAGGAAACGTTTTAGTTGCTTCGATATAATGCATCTAGAACTGCGAACGTGCTGCTGCGTAAGTATCCCTCTGGAACTTGCAACGAGCGTGAAGGTGAAATTACCCAAGCTCGGCCTACCAATCGTAAAACCGTAATAGCCGTTTCCCCGGCTCGTCAAGCTCAGATTTCTCATTAGACACGTTGCACCTGAATTTCCAAATCTGACGACAAGCTATTTCACTGAATTGCATTTTCATTAATGCGTTGTCGATCTCAAATCTCCTATTTAAACAATTTTGATGCCTGTAAAGTACGCGTAAGGGGCAATTTCATATATCATTTGAAAAACAAATTTAATTCGACGTTGAAGTTTTTCACTGTAAACATTTCAGGAATTTTACCCACTTTTCCGTGGTGAAATATACACATTTTCGTTAGGGAAAATCATTTTCCCCAATATTTAGGGAAATTTTCCTAAAAGATCCTATAATTCACTAAAAAATGGGAGAAAATTCCCCATTCCCCGTAGATTGTAGAAAATTGTCGATTTTTTAAAAGTTCGGCACAGATGGCTTTAAATTTCTATAAGAGTTCTCCGATTTTTAATAACAATTATTTAGTTGATGATTTTGTATGAATAATATACTTTTTCTAAAAATAATGATCAAAATATACAAAAAGTTTTTGATTAATCATTTAAGAGTAGTATACTATGCACCACGATACAGTTTCTTGTCGGTCTGAGCTAGTAGTTCAGGAGAAAATCCGCCAGGGCGCGACGTGCCGCCTCTCTCGCAACAGAAATGACGCGTCGAGTATTTAAGACAGCAGTCGACGCTAAGCAAAGCATACTGAAATTAAACAGGTTATTTAGTATATTTTTTCTGTGAACAGATACAAATAACTATATTAAAGAAGAGACAAGTATTATTAGGGACCGAATATGTAAAAGTGCTACAAATAAATGTATTAAAAATTTTATGAACAATAAAGAGTATTTTGAACAGAACTGAAAAAGCATAGGATTAACTAAACCTACTTAACTGGTAGAGGCAGCCGTGTGAACAAGGCGGTTCCTTCAGGGCAAGGCTCTTCCATTGTTACTTTCTAGTTCACCTTTTTTTCTGTTAGTATTGTACAAATTTTGGGGAATTTGCTCTACGTAAAGCCCGGAAAAATTCCCAAAATTTTAGGTGTTATTACACAATAGCACAAAGAATTTTCCCCATAAAATCTGGGGCAGAATTCTTCATTTTTGAGTTAATATTCCTCGTTGCCATCTTCGCAAATTCACCCTATAACGCGGTAATTTGTGTAGAAATTCACGTGGAAATAGTCGTCATAATTCCCATCACGTTAAAATCTACGTGAATTCGCCAGTCAGGTAGGAAGGCACCGCAGATATATACTTGGAAATTAGCATGGAAATATGGGAGAATTCATCTTATCACGTTGAAATCCACGTCAAAATATACGTGAAAATTCACGTAGGAATATGCGTGAAAATTCATGTAGAAATATACGTAAAAAATTATATTTTAATTCACATGAGAAGTCACTGTGGAACTACTCTGGGAAGCTCACGTAGAAATCATGGAAATCTGCGTAAATTCATATTATCATGTAGAAATTCACGTAGAAATAAACCTGAAGAATCTCAGAAATGCGGTTTGAAATTTGCATATGTTCACCAGTCACGTAGAAAGACACCAAGAAAATATACGTGGACATTAGCGTGGGAATCTACGTGAGTGAAGAAAATCGTGTAGAAATTCACGTGGAAATAGAAATATACATGGAAATTATAGTGAGAATCTACGTGAATTCATATAATCACGTTGGAATTTACGTAAAAATACACGTCAAAAATCACGTTGAAATTCATCCAGAAAGTAACCGTGTAACAATACTGAGAAATTCAGGTAGAAATACACATGCAGATCTACGCAAATTCAGACCATCACTTGGCAATTCGTCTAGAAATTAACGTGAAAATTCGAGTGAAAAATCACGTTGAAATAGACTGTGGAACAGTACTGGAAAACTTACGATAGCAATTTAATACACGTGAATATCTCCGCAAATTTATAATATCACGTGGAAATTCGTATAGAAATTTACGCTGACGTAGGTGTTAAGATTCCCATAAAAATACGCGTTGAAATGTACGTCAATTCACCAGTCACGTCGAAAGGCAAAGTGGACATTAGCGTACAAATGTACTTGAATTCATCCAATCACAACACAATTCACGTAGAAACACACGTGAAAATTAACGTTGAAATTTATTTGGAAAGTCACTGTGCAACTATACTGGAAAATTCACGTAAAAATACACGTGAATATCCACGCAAATTCATTCCATCACGTGAAAATTCGTGTAGAAATCGACGTGAAAGTGCACGCTGTAACTCACGTTGAAATTCATGTGTAAAATCACTGTGGAAGTTGACTACAAATTCACATAGAAACACACGTGGAAATCTACGCAAATTTGTCCTCTCACGTAGAAACTTTTGTAGAAATTCGCGTTGAAATTCATGCAGATGTAGACGTGAAAATTTCCCTAAAAATAAGTGCGGATATCTGCGATAATTCCTCCTATCATGTGGAAATTGGTGTAGAAGTTCACGTAAAAA
Source organism: Andricus quercusramuli (assembly GCA_932178445.1). Lineage (NCBI taxonomy): Eukaryota > Metazoa > Arthropoda > Insecta > Hymenoptera > Cynipidae > Andricus > Andricus quercusramuli. The sequence goes on along the minus strand of CAKNXH010059388.1, from coordinate 40,930 downwards.
TTCACTTTGAAATATACTTGAAAATTTTCAAAGAAATACGCGTTGAAATCTATGTAAATTCATCAGTCACGTAGAAAGTCACGTGGAAATTAGCGTGGAAATACAAGTAGAAATAAGATGAAGCTTTACGTGACTGGATGAATCAAGTATAGATTTCTTCATGAATTTCTTTTTTATATCCGCATGTATTTCCACATGAATATTTCCATCGGGGAATCGTTTCCGGAGTCCTCCTTTCGCCTTAACTTTTGGAATAAATTGGAATAGATGAAGGTAACTAATTCCTAAAAGAATCCATTTACTCTTTAAAAGGAAAGTTTTAAGAAGAGTTATGTCCCCTTTCTTTTCCGGTGATTTTGACCGCCTTTTTCGCGTTTATGATCCTCGTTCACCTAATTTCACCCTCGTATCTGGAGTTACAAGCGGGGTTAAAGGCGCGTCGCGTTAGTCGAGGGAGTTTTTGTTATAAGAGTAGAGCGGAAGTGGGAAAGAAAGTAAATGGTTTTGCAGAAGCTGAACCTTAAGAGACTGAGGGACCTTTTTCCGCCTTTATCGCGATACCCGTCGGTCGGCCTTATACACAGCATCGCCTTACATTAGGTTACGTTCTGTTACACCGGCCACTCACCTATCTCGAGGTATTTTCCATGAGCACCTTATCAACGAGCAAACAGCGATAAGCAAGAAAAAAGAAAGCTTAATCGCATACCACAAGCCTTTAGGTGCTTCTTTACTTTCCCAGACTAAGGCCATGTGACGAGTGGGTCACGTGACCGGATTTCTACCTTACCGACACTTTTTTATTTCCCAACTTATTTTCACACGAATAGCCACAGCGTGTTGAAAATTTGGGATAATAAATAAGAAGCACTAAGAAAGGTGGGTCTGGTTCTACATTTTATTAATCATGAAAAAAGCCAAAAAAATATATATATATTTACAAAAAAAACTTTATTCATAATTATAAAAATTCAGGACCCTCCTTTTTTAGTGCTTTTTATTTAGTATCCAAAATTTTCAACTCGACGTGGCGGTTCGTGTGAAAATAAATTAGGAAATAAAAAAAGTGCCGGAAAGGTAGGAATCTGGCCACGTGACCCACTCATCTCATGGCCTTAAGTACACAAACTTCTAGATTTAACGCGGACACGAACCATTAAAATGTCGGTAACAGGAATCTTGGATTAGGAATTGAAATTACTCTTATAATTGACTATAAAATTCCATAATTGCAAACATTGAATAAGAAATGCTTTCATTTATATTTGGATAGAATTTTAGTTGAATTCTAAAATGAGTTTCGCGTATCGCTATTTTCGAAGAATCAGAGAAACGAGATCGATCCCAGACAGGAAACGTATCGACACGTATTCGCTGCACCGCATCTTTCGCCAGGAGCTTCGTCGCGGCTGCTGAATGCGCATTCATTGCCAATTCTGTTCGGTATGCAGTTCGCTGGAGAAGCCCACGAGACATCTTCTGGCTCTAGATTCTAGAAGTCTAGTGGCTATGTCTCACGTCCAACAATTCACTCGTCTCTCGATTTGTGTCGATTGTGTCGCACACTATCACCCCTAGCAAGCAGTCACGTAAATATAGGCTGCGAATTTCACTACGATGGAATCACCTCAGAAACTCTGATTGAATATTTTATACCAAAAAAGTCTTTCACAGAGAGAAAATAAAAAAAGTATTCAAGTATGATCACAGTCATAACCCACGTCTAACCCTCCCCTAAACCCAGTCTGACTTAAATTTAAACTGATTGTAACCCACTTTTAACTATTCCAAGATGATCCAAGGTATTACTCACGTCTAACCCCCAGCTAACCCAAGTCTATCTCAAGCCTACACGATTCTAACACACTTTTAAGTATAGTAATATGTTCCTAGGTATAACTTACTTCTAACGTCCGCCTAAACCAAGTCTAAGCGGAGTATGAACAAAATTTTAAACCCAAATCTAACTCAAATCTAAACCGAGTCTAACCTACTTTTAAGTATTCCCAGATGATCCCAGGTACAAGTCATGTCTTACCCCAGGATAACCCAAGTCTAACTCAAATCTAACCCGAGTCTAACTCAAATCTAACCCGAGTCTAACTCAAATCTAACCCGAGTCTAACCCACTTTTATGTATTCCAAGATGATCCCAGTTATAAGTCACGTACAACTGCCAGCCAAACCCCAGCCTAACTCAGATCTAAACTGAGTCTAACCCACTTTTGAGTACTCCCAGATACTTACTTATATAACTGAAGTCTAACACCGTCCGAACCCAAGTCTAACCCACTTCTAAGTCTTCCAGGATGATCTCTGGTATAACTCACGCCTAACCCCCGCCAACCCAAGTCTATTTCAAGTTGAACCCAAGTCTAACCCATTATTAAATATTCTAAGATGCTTCCAGATATAACGGACGTCTAACCCCCGCCGAACCCAAGCCTGTGTCAAGTCTAACCTGAGTTAAACCCATTTTTAAGTATTCCCAGATGCTTTCAGATATAACTGACGCCTAACACCGGCCTCACCCAAGTCTAACCCATCTTTAAGTCTTCCAGGATGATCTCAAGTATAACTCACCCCTGATCCCCACCTTACCCAAGTCCATCTCAAGTTGAACACAAGTCAAACCCATCTTCAAATATTCTAAGGTTCTCCCAGGTAGAAAACACGCCTAACGCCGGCCTAACCCCAGCCTAACCCGAGTCTTTCTAAAGTCTAGAGACAATTTAACTAAATTAATCCGCAGGGTTTTTCGGGTTATTTATCTCAGGGCGGAAATCCGGTACATGAGGTCGTTGCACGCAAGATTTGAAGTTGGTTTTCTTTCCAAGATGTGTGAGTGCACCCATACAGGGTTGAAGAGGGGGAGGTAAGCACAGCGATGTACAATGACCATTCCCCGTGCATTGGCAGTAGGCCAGGAAGCACACAAGGAAACACGTGTTCAAGATTAGCTGGTCGACAGGTGCCAGTGCTCGCAAACCTCGTACCAAGTTTGCATACATTCGTGTGTGTCACGCCCCCTTCCCCAAATTACGAAAGCGACGAGAAAACCGGAGACTTCAAAGGGAACTGAAATACTATACGCATTATACAGCGAATAGGGAAAATGCATCCTGACTCTGCAATATTATGCAAAAAAATGATAAACAGAGACCTCAACCCTAATTTAAGTATTACCCCTCATTTTAACCGTATCACTAACCGCGTCCTTATCAAATTTTCAGTTATAACCCCAATTTGATTTCAGACTTAGGGATTACCCCTATTTTTGTTGTCACTATTTTCGGTCTTATCCCTAATGTAAGTTAAATCCTGACCCTCAATTGAAGGTCACTCTAATTGTGTTCCTAATCCCATTTCCAGCCTCATCCCCCATTTCAACCTTACCCCTATTCTTATTGACCCCTTCTGGGTATTAATTTTAATTTTAACCTTACCCGCAATTAAATTAATATGAAATTATGCCTCTAAATTATTTTTGATGTCCTACCTCTGATGTCGAGGAGGAGTTCTAAACTTAATTTATTGTCAGCTTTAGGGTTACCCCTATTTTTTGCCACTATTTTTGGTCTCACTCCCAATTTAAATCCTTACCATAATTGGCAACGTAGTTTAGAGACGGCATCTTAGAGTTACCCTTTTTTAGTTAAAACTATTTTCGGTCTTACTCCGAATTTCAATCCTAACCATTAATTTCAAAGTGACCCCTATTTGTGTTCTTAATCGTAATTTTAGCCCCCCCCCCCCCCCCTCATCGTTCTAACCTCACCTCTATTTTTATTTACCTTTTCTTCGGTCTTACCCTTAATTTTAACCCCTAAAATTGGGTTACCCCTGAAATTTCATTCATTTAATGTATTTATAAAAATGTTACCCCTATAATGATAATTATTACCTCTGAATAAATTGTAAATACTACCCCTCAGTGTCGGTTAAGTTCTGCTCCTGATTCCGAACAATCTTTCGATTCCTTTTGGATAATCCTCAGCTCAAGATTGTATAATTTAATACTCTCGGCTTATTTACTAACACTCCGTCATTTTAGCAAAGCGGACTTGAAACTTAAAAAAGTTTGGCGGAGTAACAGTGGCTCCATTTCAAGTTAAACAAACTGATTAGAGTTGAAAGATCCTGGCACAAGAAAATACCGTGGTGAATTGTATACTCCGTACACAAATGTAGGTTAGATCAATCTGAGTCTGCAGCCCCATCCAGTGTCTTATAACGTGCCAAATTATTTTCGTCTTCCACGCCCTGAGAAAAGATTTATTTTGATACGAAAGCCAGCAAGTAATTTATTTACCCAAGAACAAACTTTCGTACCAAATAAAAAATGTTATTTCTCATTCTTTTTAATCCCTGCTCTTTAATTTTAAAAATCCCTATAGGGATTGAATATGGGGTTAAAAGGGGTTATAAGAAGATCTTCAAAAACAAGGTCTATCCCTAAAAAAATTGGTCTAACTCCGACCCAATGCAAATCTAACTCAATTATATCCCAAGTCTAACCCACTTTCAAGTATTCCAAGATGATCATAGGCATAACTCTTGACTAACACCGGCCTAACCCAAGTCTAATCCAAGTCTAACCGAAGTCTGAACCACTTTCAAGTATTCCAAGATGACTCCAGTTATAGCTTACGTCTAACCTCCGCCTCCGCCTAACACAGGCCTAACTCAAGTTCAACCCTAGTCTAACACACTTTTAAGTCTTCCAAGGCGATTCTAGATTTACGTCTAACACCACGTCTAACACCGGTCTAACTCAAGTTTAACCTAAGCCTGATCCACCTTTAAGCACTCCAAGATGATCCCAAGTATAAGTCACGTCTAAAACCAGCCGCACCCAAGTCTAACCCTAGCCGGACCCATTTCTAACTATTCCAACATGATCCCAGTTATAACGTACGTCTAAGTTCTGCCTGACCCAAGTCTAATACAAGTCTAATACAAGTCTAATACAAGTCTAACCCGAGTCTAACCCACTTCCAAGTCTTCCAAGATGATCCTCAGTATCACTCATGTCTAGCACCGACCTAACCCAAATCTGACCCACTTTTAAGTATTCCCAGATGATCCCAGATATAACTCACGTCTGACTCCCACCTAACTCAAGTCTAACCCGAGTCTTAACACAATTTTAATTCTTCCAAGGTGCTCCCAGGTATAACACACGTCGAAGTGATAAAAAAATTCTTTAAAATAAGGGTTAACCAAACCCCATCGATTAAAATTTAAATTACGTTTTAAATCAACAAAATATTCCCTTCACTTCCGAATACATTTTCAGCGAGTAATGTATCCCTCGACCCTCAATTTTCACCCTCATCATAAGGGTTGCAATTTTACATTTTGGGAGGAAACTTTTGTCGCGAGATACTCGAGGAAAATTACGCCACGCACGAGAACTCTTTTTGTCCCGAGGGCTCGAAGGTTTCCAATTAGTGTGTAAATCACCAGGACTCAGAGAATACATATCCACCCTTCAGGATACTCGAAGAAAAACGGAACATTCCGCAGACAGAAGAAAGTATTAAATCGAGGGGTGATTCCAGGGAACCCCATGGATTAGGGCGTTTGTACTACCGCCCATCTCGTAACCATAACCTTGAAGTATAACTCCCCTAATTCTGAGTCGATTTCGCCAGGAGCCTTGCAATTTATTTTACAATATTTCAAAACTGCTGAATATATTGTGCCATTGGAAGGAATTTAATTTTCGACGAAGAAATGATTGATCTCCTTTTTCTTAGATTCTATGGAGGTTTGAAGTTTCGAGGTGGGCCTTTCTTTTCTACACCTCGAGATTTAGTTTGCTGGTAAAGTATAAAGCAAAATAGGTAAAACGGTGGTTCCAGCACTTGTGGAACTCTCTCTATTGCAATAATCCTTTCAGCGAATCATAACCACAAAATGAGTTTAAATTAATGAAACTATAGTTATATCTAGCTGGAGCTATTCTTGCCGTCAATATAAATTCATATTCTATATAATCAAGAATTGAGCTCAATTAGTTCATATTGTATCGGAAAAATAAATCTCAAGGTGGTCGTTTATTGTTCCTCCACCTCGAATTCTATTTTCCTGATAAAGTCTGAAATAATCAAGCTATAATGTTTATTTTATCCTCTATTGATTCTTCTCGACGGCAGGAATCGTTTAAAATGTTTCTACTAGAATTTCATTCATCCCATTCCTTTTCCAGGGAATAATTCGAGGTGAAAATGCTGTTACGAATTTAAATGAGGGTGAGCGTGGTGTAGACCGGAAATGGGGTTCCACTCTAGACACCTATGTAAAGCCGGAGCTCTGCGTCTTACGGACCACGAATTACGTAAGCGGTAGAACCTCGCCCTTCCTTCCTCCTTGAGCTATAAGGCTTGGAGTAAGATAGATACGTCAGTGTCGTGCAGCAAGGTAGTCGCGTTAATTACATCCCTCCCGGAGGAACCGTCTTAGGGCTACGGAAACGTCACTTTGGTCACGGTAATTGGGAACCACAGGGGAACTTCTCGTTTTCCGTCAAGAAAATCGACGGCGAACAGAACTTACTAGCAGGGGAAAAAAGCCGCCTTCCTTCTGTTCCATTTTACCCCATAAAACGTCCATCAAAAATCCTGCGAGTGACGTCCTCGTCACTAAATTGATACCGTCCTGAAATAACGCCCATTTCATTCCGATCAATACTCTCTTTTCTATAAAAAAAAGCTTCGAATATAACCTGAGGTTAACTAAAAACCAGTTTGAATACTTCATGATCTAGCAGTTATATGCACTGATCTATCAAGCAGATTCCTGTTCCAGAAATCATATTTTAGTCATTGCAAGTCTATATCTAGGCTATGGGATTCTTGCTATCTGGATGTTTCAAGAATAACCAAAATTAACGATAAGATTCTTTTCGCTTAATTTTTATTCATAAATAAAATCTTAAGATGGGAAATCCAAAAAACTGCGCCACTTAAAAATTTCGTTTTGCCATACATTTTTACCTGTTTTGAATAATTGAATAATTTTTCGATTTTTTGCATCACTGGGATGGCAAAATTTTGTATATGTATTCTATATCATGAAACTTCAATTGAGGCTAAATTTTGGTTAGAATTGAGCTCCGTGACGATTTTTGGAAATTCATGAAGTAGCCATTGGGCTTTCTGTCGTCTGCAGAGCGTGGAGGATGGATTCCAGTACGTTTCGACATTTCCGCAGATTCGACGGTAATAAAGGAAGGTTCGTTGTGGCAATGGCGCCGCTGCCGTAATTACCGGGTTATGCCCGGATAGTATATGACCCGCGCTCTCGGCATCCGACCTATACGGGCCGGTGAGTGTAATGTGTCACTGTCATCGGTCCTGAGTATCCAAATGGTTATCGCAAACCCCCTACGAGGCCTCCAGTTAATGACAGACTGAAATTTCTAACCACTAGGATGAAGCTTTTAAATGCTATAATTTAAAAATTCAAATTTCCCCCCTTTTTACAAATAAATATTTAAATTTCCCGCATTTCATGCCTTAAGATGGAATTTTTTACCCTTTTCCACCTCGAAATTTAGTTGGTTCATAAAATGTGAACTAATAACTATCTATGATTGCTTATGGGCTTAATTAAATCCTCTCGATGGCAAGAATCATTCTAGTTGGGTATATTAAAATTCTCTGCATTTGATTACTTTTTCCACTACCATCTGAAGTTCAATTTTGTGTTTTTCTAATTTTTTCGATTTTTAAAGTGTGGAAAATGTTATTTTATCTGAAGTGATAAACTACACTTCTAGATTGAGTTTAAAGTAAAGACGCTGTAGAAGAATCTGACTCTGTAGCCGCTGGATTTATTTTTTATGAGGATTAGGATTAAAGTGTTGCAACAAAGGATAAAATCTTTCTGGCCTGAAGCCCGGCAAGAGTGGATTTAGTCTTTTAAACTCGTTTCCGATCCCCCTCGATCCAAGGACTTACTCGAAAGCATGTAAGAAAAACGGCGGGTGGGGACTCCGGGGTGTATTACGAGGGGTTGCCACGACCCTTTTGTAGCATTACACGCGTATTGCATTACGACGTTAATCAGAGCCCGGGGTAGTTTCGCATCACTGTAACAATAGGAATGACAGGCATTCTCCTCTAATTGACAACGCTGAAGGGAAACACTCGATTGTATCTCTGGATTTTGACGTTCGAGTTATACGATGTCGCTTTTTTTATAGAACTTTAGAATTTAGAGAATTCCTATTTAATTAAATTTGACTAAATAGCAACCATTCTTGCCGTTAAGAGGATTCGATAGAGCAGAGAGTTATCGATTTAGATCAGTTAATTCAGATCTGAATGGGAATATAAATTTCGAGGTGAGAGAACAATTGAGAGCTCATCGGAGGATGTAGTTGCTGTATGTTAATCTTAATGTTGTGCTGCTCTCGTTAAATAATGTTATAAACGGTTATTTGATCAGGGCCATCAATTGTTATATCACCTCAAAATTTATTTCCCCGACAAGATCTGATCTGAACTGATTGGGCTAAATCGTTGATTCTGAGGGCTACAGAATCTTCTCGATAGCAAGATTTGTTTCACGGATTTTAAAATGTCGCATTCAATCTTAGTTTGTTCTAGTCCCTCTAAATTAACTATTGTACAACTTTCTCCACATAATTTAACTGATTGAGATGATTCGAGGGCAGCTATCGGATTAAGGATAGGGATTGAAATGAAGGGTGATGGAGTGAGGTCCTTTCAAATCGTTATTTCGTCAAAATCAAATCACAGTCGCCCACTAGGAGAATAGGAATGACGATCCTACGAGTGGCTAGTGAATATTTATCGAATCCTCCTTTCCGGCTCAGGGCAATGGCACACCAAGGGTTCGAACTAGGGGTTGGAAATAAACAAGAGAGACTCGTTGGCTACGAGAATTGAAACTCCCGAGAGTTCGAACGCCCTAGGCAACTGTCACGCGCAGCTAGTTTCCTGCACTTTTACCTTCGTCTTCCGGCGGTCCTGAACCAGAAAAGCTCCCACCATTTAAGAGAGGATATTGTCAAAATTTAAAGTTGACATGAACTAAAGTAGAGTGGTTATATTGTACAGAATGAGTTCCTAGAAATGTACAAAAAGGTAACATATTTTTTAGAGATGATTGTAGTATAATGGGGCGAGGCAGCCAGTGGGGCGAGGCAGCCAATTTCTTCTTACTCCCACAGGGTTAATTGAAATCGCGCGCCTTTGTAATATAAGGTCACTTTGGTTAGTCCGCTGTACTTGCCTAAAGTTAAGTGTCGTGGCTGTCGCAGTTTGTAAAAAACAGGCGTCATTTGTGAAAAACTACTAGCAGAAGGAACATTTTCGTGATTTACGTTTGTATATACTTCGTGTATAGGCTGTGCAAAAAAAGTTAAGTATTTTCCGCAGTAGAAATTTGTGCTCAACACGATGGAATGGTTGGCTCTTTGATATTCAGAATACTTTTTTTGTGTGAAATTTTTGTCGAAAAAAGCACATGTGGGCGAGGTAGGCAACAAACGGCAGAGGATGCCGAAATTGTTAAAAAAAGAATTGCTTATAGCGGCCCTCGACGAGGCTGTCCGAAGAAGGTATAAACTCCTTATGAAAGCTCGGACAGCAGCAACGAAGATGACATATTAATTTTTTCCGATTTTTCTCAATTTTTTGTTTTTATTTCATCTTATCCACTAAATGTCAGAGAAGACATTTAACTTTGTTTTTTATTTTTATATGTCATCTTGGACCTAATGAAGAACTTGTACATTATTATATGTCTGTGTATTAAAACATTGTGTGCCGCCTAATGACTGCTGAAATGGTTGGCTGCCTCGCCCCACGTTTTTATAGTTGAGCAAAAACATAGCGTCTCTGCGAAGGGTTGTAGAAACTGTAATGGGCGAGCTACGTCAAACTGCCACGAGGCAGTTTTGTAGCCAAAGAATCAAGCTTTCTAACGACACCATACACTTTAGATATTATTTCAAAGAAGTGCTCTGCACGCCAAAGTGTGACGTCTTGGCTGCCTCGCCCCGTTCTAATCTACCAGTTAGCCCCACAATCTGGGAATAAGTGATAAAATAGCCATAAAGAAGTCGGATTTAAATTAAATTCGGGGCTCGTAAAGACTCTTTGGACCACCGGTGTGAGCCAGAAGTCCATAAAGGAATCGCATAAAGTTTACGATTCCCGTCCGATACTTGTTGCATTATGAGATACAAGTGTCTGAACTACTGTCTGAAGGGGACGCCACGCCGTATCTCGATTCCAGTGCCATGGAGACCTGCGAAGTCTATATATTTTTCTTCCCTAGTTTGTCCGAGTAAACTGACGTTACACTCGCTATAAAGTTGCGAACCGGATGACTTACGATCCAAGGCAGAAAGTTTCTTCCGAGTTTGGAAACTTGACTTGTTCTTCCTTCGGGAAGTCGAGAAGGTGGACGTCAGTTTCAGTGACGCATGGAGGTTAGATTGTTAGAATTTCCTCAAAGTCTATTTTTAGGAGCCTAACGTTTTTTTTTCTTCTTTTAAAATTTAGAATTTTCCAACAATCCAAAAATTTTCTCAGTAAATAGGCGGAGAGCGTTCTAGGTGCAAATTCCTGCCTTACCGACTTCGAAAATATTCTGCAGCTGAAGTGGTTCGTGTCCGTGCTAAGTTTCCGGAATGTTCTCAAAGGTTCCCCATGACTTCATATAATGATATTGCGTAATTGTGATACAGAAATTTTGTGTAAACAACTTCAAGTTTTTCAACAGAATAATGTCCCTCGTCCAATTCAGAAAAAATTGAAAACCGAAACTTCCAACTCAATGAAAATGGTAAAAGTAAACAATTTCCACCTTTCACTTCAGTGCCAAATTTAAAATAAAAGGTTCCCCATTTTTATTTGAATTTAAAAAATAACAAATTTGCTCCCCATCCTATAAATAAAAATAAAATACCGTACTGCAAAATTAAAATACGACAAAAAAATGCCGTATCTGTATACACTACGTTTGGTTTATGAAGTCTGTACTTAAATTTACAGATTTTAATGAAATATTTTACAATTTTTAAATTATTGTTTACATTTTTTTCAAAGTACTAAAGTCGCAAATTCAACATCCGTAACAGATCGCCTCCTCTAAATTCTAAAATCTCAAGACACGGCTCGTAAATATTGTGCTCAGGATCGACGATACATCCGCTACGATTACCGGGGGTTGGCTCTACTGTCGATCTATGGTTTGAAACTGGAGTGGGATAGTTGGGGGGGGGGGGGGGTATAACAGGCAATATTTCGTGGTCGGGCAGCTAGCAACCCAACAATGCTATCGGTCGTGCTGTTTCGCCTCAACCCCGCTCAACTTCGATTCACCCCCTCTTCAAAACTTTGTGTCACCCCCCCCCCAAGTTTCTTCCCGTTTCTCATCCTCGGTTTCGATCCGCAGTCGTCTCTTTCCTTCCAGTGCAGTCGAGAATAATGGTTTTTCCTCCGATCGCTTCTGTCAGCTCCTGGGAAAAGAGAAAATAAAGGTTGGGGGGGGGGGGGGTGAGGAATCGGTAGATTGAATTGGAAATATGTGATTCGGGAGCGTGTAAAGTCGTCAGGCTTTTCCCTGCCGCTTTCCTCGTTCGTCGATGCAGGTACTTTATGTAAGGAAACCCGTTATTCCTTGCGACTCTGCTGCTCTTCTTCCCATGAATTTCTATTTCTAGTTTTCTTTTTCTTTATTATGTAGTTCGGTTTTTCTGCTTTGGATAAACTGAATTATTTTCTCGGGGGTTCTTGATAATTAGAGTTGAAAAAAATCGGTGCTGTTTTTGGAAAGGAGCTACGGCTGTTAGATACTTTCGAAAGGGCTTTCGCTCGGGGAGCGCGCGCCAATCAAAACAGTCGAGACTGGGGACTGGGCGTGTCGTTCAAGACGATCCGGTGCCGGGGACTCTCCTTCAGCTTTTCTCTAATTTGCCTTCCAGGAATAATTTGAGTAGTAATGTCAAAAATTAAATTATGAATCGTTTATGGCTATTTACTGGAATAGCTAAAATACGAAAAGAATCTTTTGCTGATGGAAAAATATCTTAATAATTTAATCGCTTAATTATGTTTGCTTTTCTTTTGAGAGAGGAATTATGTTTCCGGAATTAAATTCTCAAGCAAAGTCACAATTAAGAGATTTGATGTTCACTCATCATTTTTCTCTTTCTTTCCCTCCTAATTATTTTCTCATCGAGGTTCTCATAGCCCATGCGAGTATAATCCTATTTTACTCTTTGTGTACATCTAAGGGCACTTTCTCGCCTTAGAGCTTTACGCGCCCCGTTTGGAGTTTAATGAGATTTTTGTCCCAGAAAGCACTGTCGTCTTGACAATTGCAAGGAAGAAAGGAGAACTTTCGCCCTTAATAAATTTTCCAACAATGGTGACGCGGATTGCAAATTATTCAGCTCGCCTCTCAAAGCCTTTCTGTTCTTTGAGGAACATTTCGTGAGCTAGACATTTTTAACTTTTGATGGATTCAAATTTGAATTTAAACTTTTTTTTTTATGTTTTGAAGAATTTGGTAAAAAATTTGTTAAAAAATACAATTTGTTAAATTAGCAGTTTCAATGTTTTTAAAATGCTTTGCTTAGGCAACAATCTTTTTTTTTAAATATCTATCCCTTTATCCTTTTAATACTTTAATATTGTAAAATTATTAAATTTTGTACTACTTTGAATTGACATCTTGTAATTTATAAGGTAGGGTCTATACGTCCGGACACTAAACACGCCCCCTTCTTTTTTACAGCTACGCCTTTCCCTTGCCAGTTCCGTACGTTTAGACTCGACTGTGTGATAAATGTAAATAAACTTACAGACCGTCTGAACGCTTAGACTCGACCAATCTATAATTTTTTGAATTTTAAATAAATTAGCAACACGTTGGCAAAAGAAACACTTTGACTTTTCAAATTTGAACTCAAATATATAAAATATACAGAAATAAAACAAGATCACTATGATTCCAATTTCAAATTGCACAGCTTAATGTCTTCAAAAAATTATCATTCGAGGGGCATGATTTTATTATCAATACAAACATTATCTATTTTTTTCACAAATTAATGTGAAGAGGGATTTGAAAAATAGGAAAAATACCTCAAAAATATTTAGTTTTTAATACTTTTTAGGAATTTTGAGATTTGAAGGATTTAGGTTTGAAGTTATTATAATAGTTAAATAATAAAATCTCGAATATGTATGTGTATTATCCCTTGGTATACGTACTATAGTTTTATAACGAGGTATACACACTGGGTTAGGTTCACCCGACAAACTTTAACAGCTCATATCTTCGTTCCTAATTGAACAATTTTGCCCCTTTTTTTTATTTTTATAGAGAAAATCCCCAAGAATTGGATAGTGCTGGTTTTAAAGCGGTAAATATAAAAAACATATACATATTTTCAAATAAACAAAGACATCTTTAAAATTTGTGTGAAAAAATCTTGTTTTTTCGAAAAGGCTGTTGTTTAAATAAAAACCAAGATAAATATACTTAAATGCTGATGAATGGAAAGCTTAAGATTTGTACTTTAAAACTGGGTTTTCGGTTTTTCCATATGTTCTAAAAAACATATTTGTTTAGTGATTCGAAAGTAGGCCGATTTCCGGTGCCGCGCGGATAAGTCATGCTAGTAGAATACTCCATTTCTCGACAAAAATTAATGATTTGAACTTCTTATTCAGAATTGAAATATGAGTGGAAAACTTAAAAATAATTGTTTACACAAATAGCGTAAATTACGTTTCGGCCCATTCCGATGGCTGAGTACATTGCTCACAAATTTTTGCAGTGTGCTCCTTACACATTGGTCTTTCGCATTTCAAGCATTTATAAACATAGCGAATTTTCGCACCTATTAGCATTTTGATGAAGTAGCTGCAAAAAAGAAATAATTTATACTGATATTTTGAATTAAAGAATATCATAACATGGTAAGACGCACGTGAGTGTAAATCAGCCAACAGATGCAAAACGTACGCTGGGAGACATGATCGTCACGTAGCCATACACAGACACACAAACAATACACTCAGACACACGAATTAGACTTTTTACTTTCAACATAATCTATGAACACTACAAATATAAAAATAAAATAACATTTACTTACATTTAGATTGTTCTCCTTTTGTGCATTTTGTAACAGCATATACACACTGGGTGAAGAATACCCGAAGAGAAAGTTTCGAAGTGCGTCCTTCGACAATTTCTGAGACACAGAAGCTGGTAAGGCAGCTCAGCGTTGTATATGTCCATGCCGGGCCCCCCCCCCCGTGGCTACAGGACCACACTTTCTTGTTTCGAATTAACAGATCTTGTAAAATCGCGCCGGGTTAGCGTAACCCAGTGTGTATACCAAGGGTTAAATGAGTAATTTATCATGCTTAATTCCTTTGAATTCTCTTTCATTCTTAAAATATTATGCATTATGTTATATTCGTTTAAATTGCTTTGAATGCTTTTAAAATCCTTCAAATCCGTTAATTCTTTTAAATTCCTTGAAATCTTCTGAATACCTCCAAATTTCCTGATATATCTGAATTATTCTAAATTTTCTAAATCGTATGAATTTCTTGAATTCGTTTGAATTCCCTAAATTCCTTTCATTATTTTGGAATTCATCGAATTCGCGGAATTCCCTCAATTATCTGAATGCATTGAATTACTAAAGTTCCCTGAATTCGTGAAATCAATTTAAGGGAATTCAGAGGAATAGATCAAATTCAGGAAATTTAGAGAATTTTAGGAATTTAGAATATTCTTATTAAGGAATTCAGGATATTCGAAGATTTCCTGGAGTTAATAGAATTTCAGGGATTTAAATAAAAATTATTTCAAGGGATTTCAAAGAATTTGAACGATTTTAGGGTATTTTTAAAAATTCAGAAGCTTGAAGAATTTTAAAGGTATTTTAAAAGTTTTCAAAAGAGTTCAAATGATTTGTAATATTTGAGGGTAACTTAGAGTATTCGAAGGCATTTCCAAGGAATGAAAACATTTTAAACGAATTCTCAAGGATTTGAATCATTTTAAGAGATCAAAAAAAAATCTTAATGGGATTTACAAAGGATTTGAAATGTTTTAGGTTACTTTAAAATATTCCAAGCTATTTGCAATTGATTTAAATAATTTGAAGGGATGTCAATGAATCTAAAAGATTTTAGAGTATTTTTTTAAATTGCAAGAAATTTTCAAGAGCATTTGAAGAATTGAACAAAATTTCCATGTGATTGTAAAGGATATTTTGGAAATGTTGGAAGATATGGAACAATCTTAAATGACCTATACGATTTTATGATATTTTAAAAGCTCTCAAGGTTGAATTCTGAAGTCTGAATTCATTTGGAATTTACCCTGAATTCTTATTATTTCATCCTGAATTCATAAGAATTCATGCCGTTAAATTCTTTTTGATTCTCTTACATTTTTCCGAACTCATTTCAAACTCACTGAAATCAATTAATTTTTTTATTTTTCAATAGTTTGCCTTTTATTTGAATTTTGTTTAAATAAACCATAATTTGACTCCAATTTTACCAAAGTCAATTAAATTCTCAGGAATTGAAACATTGAAAAAGAATTCATTTCAATTCTTTTGAATTCTTTTGAATTTAACTTAAATTGTTTTGAACTATTATGAAGCGAACTTTTTTGAATTCTTTTAAATTCAAAAGAACACTAGTCACATTATTAATGCAAATTAGTAAATTTTATTCTTTTGTTTTCATTTTTTTAAAAGTAATTTCAGCTGTGATAGCCCTGAGATTAATAAATAACAAATTATAAATTTCAAATAAAAATGGTTTTATTCCATTTATGAGAGGTTTTATATTTAAAATGACAAAATCTTGGAATTTTGGTCTCAACTCTCACAGCATAAGGATAAACTGGGATATCCCATTCGGTACCATTTATCTTCCATGTTGTCCCAGGGATATTCCAGGGATAACCCGTCGGATATCCCGTATGGTAATAAGGAATAATATTCCTGTCACAGTTCAATTTTTTTATCGTCTATAGGACGTTTCTGAGATATTCAAATGTCGCAAGTCGCATATTAATTTTTTTATATATCCTACTTGGGACATTTTAATATCCCAGAAACGTCCCATAGATGTCCTGTGTATCTTGGGGATATCCCTAGAATATTCCGATTTCGGCCTTATGGGATATCCCTGGGACCGGGATATCCCATTCGATCCCATTTGCCTTCCAGATGATCCTAAGGTTTACCCGTTCTATATCCCGCAAGGTGGAAATTGGGATATCCCCAAGATATATCGGGGATACCCCAATTTATTCCTTGCGGGTTTTCCTTCAGATATCCCTGGATCAACCTGGGCGATAAATGGGGTTGAATGGGTTATCCCACTCGAATCCCATTTATCTTGAAAATTATCCCAGGGTTAACCCGCCATATATCACTCAAGATGGAAATTGGTATATCCCCAAGATATATTGGGGATATCCCAATTTCTTCCTTGACGGTTTCCTTGAGATATCCCTGGGGCAACCTGGGAGATGAATGGGATTGAATGGGATATCCCGGTATATCCTATTGCTGTAAGGGTAAATATTAATGGTCGGGAAAAATTAAAAAATATATCGTTAAAAAGTCAGGCAATTTTGAAAATGAATTTTTGCCACCACCCTGTAAAAGCAACAGGTCTTCTAAAAGCAGATGCATTTGTATAGATGTCGCCTTCTTTAGACGACAATTCGAGGAGCCGAAAATCTCGGGGCATTAAGGAGAGGGTAGTTTATAGCATGAGACAGTAATTAACGTCGTTTTGCCAAGAAGCTACGTCTCGGGAGAATAGCAACAGCAAGGGCTTTATAAGTGGCTGGAATTTCGTCCAAGATTCGATCCGCCGAATCTTGGCAAGAAACAGGCTGCTTTATTTGCATCACTAATTCACTTAGTTGCCAGTCGCCGACTGGTCGCATTCTCCGGATGCAAAGTGGCATCCTGGGGACAAAGTTAGTGCGATTTCCGTTTCCCGCCAAATACGCAGTTCCGACTTGCGCCAAAGTTGGCGCTACCGACGACCGACTCGATTCTGGGCGAAATTGCATTTTCACCTATGAAAGCGGATAATTTGACAATTTTTAAGGTTGTCGTAGCCCCGGGCAGAAACCATGCGCGGATATAGTCGTGGGGGGGGGGGGGATTCAAACCACCAAATTTAAAATCTGAAAAGTAGAACAAGTACATAGTACCAAAAAATAGCTTTGGCAGTAAATAGAGTACTTAGGGGCATGGGGCACTTATCCGATTCCTACTTTACCGACTTTTTTTCTGGATCATACCAATTCCACACGAAATGAGATATTGAGCTAAAAGTTTGGGGAAATTAAATAAAAGGACTAAGGAACCTTTATGTACTAATAAATGTTTCCAGATACAAAACAAATTTAAAATTGGTGTGATTAAAAAAAATGTGGGTAAAGTAGGAATGGGGTAAGTGTCACATGCCCTTAGGGCCATGTGACGAGTGGGTCACGTGACTGGATTCCTACCTTACCGAAACTTTTTTTATTTCCTAACTTATTTTTACACGAATAGTCGCATCGACTTGAAAATTTGGGATAATAAATAAGAAGCACTAAGAAAGGTGGGTCTGATCCTAAAATGTTAATTATCATGAAAAAAGTAAAAAAAAAATATAATTTACAACAAAAGTTTTTTTTCATAATTATTAAAATTTGGGACCAGACCCACCTTTCTTAGTGCTTCTTATTTATTATCCCAAATTTTCAAATCGATGTGGCTATTCGTGTGAAAATAAGTTATGGAAAAAAAGTGCCGGTAAGGTAGGAATCTGGTCACGTGAATCATTCATCACACGGCCTTAAGGCCTCTTCATTTCCTTCACACATTTGAGCCCCCTAATTATCAAACCTTATTTTTCCCCCGTAATTTTAAACTACGTACCCACCGTTCTTATGGTCATTAAGTTTTGCCCCCCCCCCCCCTTCCCAACCCCTATCTAAAGTAATTTTTGTGAACTAAATTTTTTTCCTGAGTTTATCAAGGTGTCATACAAAAACAACGAAAAACTACTGGGGGCGGGGGGGGGGGGGGGGGTCAAATCTGACTGTTTCACAAGAATGAAGAAAGTATTTATATTTTCAAACAAGTAGTTGCGAATTTGTTACCAAAAAGGATGAACTCACAACAAAATATAATAGTTGATAATTTAACCAAGGGAAGATTTTCAATATAAACCAGAAACACTTGAATTGAACCAAAAAGAATTTAAAAAAAAAAACTTGAATTCTCTATAAAGGAAGATTTTTCAGTCAATAGAGAAAAAAAATGATCCAAAATGTGGAATTTTCAACCAAGAAGATTAATTTTATACTGTACAAGACGAATTCTCAACACAATACATAAATTTTGAATCAAATGCTGGAATTTTGAGCTACAAAAACGAGCTTTCTATAAAACAGTTGAATTTTCAATCAAATAATTAAATTCAAACCAAAAATTTAAATTTTCAACTAAGAATATTTCTACCAGAAAATACGAATTCTCGACAGAATACATAAGTTTTTATCCAATTAGTTAAATTTTCAACAAAGCAAATCAATTTTTGACCAAAAAAGACGATTTTTCAACAAATTACATTTGTCAACCGAATAATTGGATTTTTAAACTAAAAAGATAAATTTTGAAGTAAAAATGTAACAATTAAATTATCATTAAAAAAAGAATCTTCTACAAAATAATTGAATTTTCTCCCAAAACTATTGAATTTTCAAAACAAAAAGACGAATCTTCAATAAAAGTTTATTGGTATCTCTTGAAAATGCCTTGACATCTTTTAAAATACTCTAAAGTATTTCAAATCCTTTGAAATATGATTAAATTACTAAAATTAATTGAAAATACATTGGAATCCATTCAAATACATTGGAATACCTTGGAATCTTTTAAAATTCCGCAATATATTGAAAATTCTTTGAAATTGTTTGAAATCCGTAAAAATTCTTTGGATTTTTCAAAAATACACTAAAAGCTTTAAAATCCGTTTAAATCCCTTCCAATTATTGAAATCTATTGAAAATTCCTTGGAATCTTTTAAACCTAAAATATTTCAAATTTTTTTAACTTTTTTGAAATACCTTGAAACCTTTTTAAAATACACTAAACTCTCTAAAATCCTTTTAAGTCCCTTCAAATGATTGAAATCTATTGAAAATACCTTCGAATATTTTAAAATACTATCAAAAATATTCCAAATCCTTTACATTCCTTTGAAATTTTCTGAATTCCCTTGACACTTTATAAAAATTTTTCAAGATTCTTTTTATTTTAAAAATTGCACTGAAATCTTTAAAATCCTTTTTAAGTACCTCAAAATTATTGAAATCCCTTGAAATTTTTTTAAAATTCCTCTTAATTTTTAAAAATACACTAAAATACTTAAAAATATCTAAAATCCTTACAAATTATTGAAACCTGTTGAAAATTCCTTGAAATCTTTTAAAATACCCTAAAATATTCAAAATTCTTTGAACTTTTCTGAAACCGTTTCAAACTTTTGAAAACTCGTGAAAATTCCTTAGAATTTTCATAAATGCACGAAACTCTTTAAAATCCTTTTAAATTGCTTCAAAATGATTGAAATCTATTGAAAATTCCTTGGAATTTTTCAAAATACCATGAAATATTTCAAATCCTATACAATCCTTCGAAATGTTTTGAAGTCTCCTAATCCTTTTGAAACATAAAAATATTCCTCTCAATTTTCAAAAATACACAAAAATCTTTAAAATCCTTTTGAATACCTCCAGATTATTGAAATCGATTGAAAATTTCTTCGAATCGTTTAATATATCTGAAAATATTTCAAATCTCTTGAACTCTTTTGAAATCCTTTAAAACTTTTAAAAATTCCTTGGAATTTTCAAGAATACATCAAACTCTTTAATACACTAAAATATTTAAGATCCTTTTAAATGTCTGAAAATGATTGAAATCCATTAAAAGTTCCTTGGAATCTTTTAAAACACCTTAAAATATTTCAAATCCTTTGCAATCTTTTGAAATCTCTGGCAATTTTTTCAAGCCTATCAAGATTCCTTGGAATTTTTAAAAATACCCTAAAATATTTCAAAAGAATTTAGGTATAGACGTGAATTCAATAGTGGTTAACCCATAGGTATATTAGTGTGAAGGCGTGCATAGGGTCATATAGATATCGCTCGTTTTGAAGATTCCAATGCAATGACATTCCGGCTGAGTACGATTATCCACGACCTATATATCGTAAATGCGATCGTATCTACCACGCCCTCGATTTCCATCTCGGTTCTATACGTACCCCCATTGAACTAGTTTTCCAATCGGATGATAACGCAAATTCAAGATAATTAATTGGGCACTGGTGGATTTAATTTTGATTGAGGGGCCAAGTACTTTTCTCGAGAAAAATGGCTTTAAAAAAACCACGCACTTTACATGGACCTCAGTAACGTGCTGAATTTGTAAGCGGAAAGTCTGGGTTCGATTCTTCCTGCCTGCATTTTTCGTCAATTTTTTTTGCATTCCAATTTATGTTTTATTACAATAGTCAATAAAATAATATTTAACTGAAGCCTAAATATTCATTTTCAACAATTATTTAAATAAGATAATATTTGTTTTTCAACGTTTACTACTTTTACTAATGCAAGGGATACTACTGAAATATTAATGGTAAAAGTGTAATTTGTTTTTACATTATGCAAATCGTATGATAAAAATGTTATACAGTTGTTATCTTTAATTTTTTGGTCCTTCTTCTTTTGGAAGTTTTGGTAAAAAAAAAACACCACTTTATACCCTAGATTAAAAATAGGAAAATCTTAATAATAATACAAAATGTCTTATCTGTACTCTATTTTTATATTATTTCATTTTACTATTTATTTAGATTTTAAAATTTCTTTTATTCTTATTGTACCAATTTCATCTATTTTGTTTTAGTCTTATTAGAAAATAACAATAACCAAG
>CAKNXH010059386.1:0-10968 GCA_932178445.1 Andricus quercusramuli | reverse complement strand
GATTTTTTATTATTCCTGACTGGAAACCTGTTCCTCATACTGAAAAACTAATGTCCATT
Organism: Andricus quercusramuli; assembly: GCA_932178445.1. Taxonomy (NCBI): domain Eukaryota; kingdom Metazoa; phylum Arthropoda; class Insecta; order Hymenoptera; family Cynipidae; genus Andricus; species Andricus quercusramuli. Next base: position 10,909 of record CAKNXH010059386.1, on the reverse strand, counting down.
TTTTAAAATAATTTTTCAATAATATTTCGAGGTGCCGCCAAGGTTATTGTTTTCTTATGAAGTTTAACATAGACAAATGCCAGTTTTTCTTCATGATCAAATCTAACATATAAATTATTTGATATATATATATATATATATATATATATATATGTGTGTGTGTGTATGTATACACAAGGAGGTTAAGATTTCTCTTCCTCTCATTCTCAATTTCTCTTCGCAAAAATGAAGCTTAAAAGTTGTGAAGTCTCTGATTTTACGACTAAAATAACAAAATTAATAGTTTTTTCAAAGTATGAATTTAGAATATTTTAAACAATTTAAAGATATTAAAGGAAGTAAACAAAATGTCAACTAATAAATGAAGCTCTTTAAGGGAAATATTTCAATTACAATTTCTATCCTCAAAAAAATTTTCTATTTAAATGATATTAATTAAAACTAAAATTACTTCATATATTTATAGTGATGAAGGAGAGGAATAGGAATCTAAAATAATAGTTAAGATGTTGACGAACTTCAAAATTTAACCAAAATTTTCATGTCCTGATGAGGAAAACAACTGTTTTCGAAACGTTGGCAGATGAAATGCAATAAAGGATCTAACAACTAATTTCCTTTCTTTGGTCTGAAGTATTTAAAAAAACTACATTTTTATAAATTTATATTACTCAGACAAACAACATCGCTCAAACACCATCATTAATCTAACGTCTGATATGATTAAATTTAATTGTACATTGTAGAAATAGCGTTTTTTCTATTTTATCATAAGCGCACGGGGTGAGTGACAGGGTACGAGGGTAACCCTTGTATCTTTAAACTGAAGATTATTCCATGTCGGACACTTGCTTTATAGCTGAAACTGCATGAGAGCTCGTAACTTAATGTATAATCTACATTCTTACAAGCTTTCGTTCAGTAAATATAGTGGGGATAGTTGGGAAGGTTAGAATTCATTTTGCATCTTTATCGATGTGATGGGTTACCCGTGTAGCCTCGTGTACTTTGTATGCGGCGTGACTTTAAAATTATTTATTTCTTCTGAAAATTTAAAATTTGTATGTTCTTGGATGATTATTATTTTTAATTTTTTGTGTTTTATGTGGAGGCTGTTCGGATTTGTTCAGGTAAAAATGCTAGGGGTGGTTTTCAGGGGCTGTTCAATATTATTATGGGGTTCGAAAAATAACTTGGGGTTTTCTAAACGCGAGTTGGGTGATTACTTCAAATGCTTTCATTTTTTTAGTGCTTTACATGGAGGTTCGGATTTGTTAAGGTAAAAGTGATAAGGGTGTTATTTTGGGGTTGTTGAATATTATTATAGGGTTGACAATATAACTTGGGGGTTTCTGAACGTGAATTAGGTGATTATTTCGAATTCTTAAATTTTTTGAGTGTTTTATGTGGAGGGTCTTCGGATTTGTTCAGGTAATCTGGGCTATTCATCACGAAATGTCCGTAGAAATAACTGGTATTTTTATTTATTTATATTAAATGCAATTTTATTAAAAATTGTTATTGGAAACTAAATTAGTGCTGAGGCTAGGGGTATCACTTGAAGTATTTAAATTGTAGCACGCCATAAGTCACAGGGGTGAGTTAGGACCCCCCACAAGACGTTGAAAGGGGGTAGGGATTTGAACAACATTATTTCTGTGACCAGTCACAGGGGTCCCTTCCCGCCCCCACAAGACGTTCGAAAGGGGTAGGGGTTTGAACAACATTATTTCTGTCACCACTCACAGGGGTGCCTTCCCGCCCCCACAAGACATTGGAAAGGGGTAGAGGTTGAAACTACATTATTCTCGTGACCAGTCACAGGGGTGCCTTCCGGCCCACCACGAGACATTGGAAAGGGGTAGGGGTTGAAACTGCATTATTTTGGTGACCAGTCACAGAGGTGTATTGCAGCCCTCCAAGAGACATTGCAAAGGGGAATGGGTTTTATTATCTTTATTTCTGTGAGAAGTCACGGGGGTGACCCCCCCCCCCCCATCCCTCATCCACACGAGACGTTGGAAACATAACGTCCCATCTGTCAGAATATGCAAAACATGCGAAAAAAATAAGACTTATTTAACTCAAGTAATTTTTTTTATTTTTTGTGAAAAATGAACATTTTCAGTAAGAATAGCTAAACTGGAATCCCACAAATATTCATCACGAAATTTCGTGATTAATAGCTGATTCAAAGCTTTGGGCTATTTATCACGAAATTTCGTGATTAATAGACACTGCCTTAAACAAAATAGGCCACAACCGAATTAAACAAACTAAAATTTAATGACAAATAACGTGCAAAACTCAACGAAAATTAATAAGAAATGAGTTATTAGAAAATATGTTGGTGATTGCTCCTTGATCACGAGGGAATTATTCAACAATTTAACATCTTTTTAAAAGTTATCTTTTACAGAGATGTAATTTAAGAAAAAAGAATAATCGTTTTCAAATAATTCCCCCGAGATCAATATGCTGCCACCAACATAATGGCAGACCTACTTAATCTCGAGTCCCGATAAAGAACGATAGCCGGTCTCACTCGTTCCGTATCAGTGAGACCCGATTAAGAAATACAATTGGAAACGATTGCAATTTTTTTTTCAATCGTTTGCAATCGGATTCAATCATTTTTTGTAGAAGGACAGTGTTCGGAACATACAACCAGAAAACCCAACTCAAAATGATCTTATATTCTCCATATATTACCTTAAAAAAAATTTAATTAATTACAAAAATATATTTTGTGTAACTTGTGCGCATGATCACCGTAAGTGGCCCAACTGAAAAAAATTCTTTGATCCTTGTACAATGTGTGAAAAAAGTTTAAGAGCCAAATATACATCTAGATTAGAAACAGTGACAACCCTCGTGAAAAGAAACACCAACTCAAGACCACAGTATAGGCAGGTGTATGCCTGTCTTGAAGTAGTCTTAAATTGATATTTTCTGGTCGCCAGAAGACCACAGTCCTGTAGATACAGACAGCTATCCTTCTTTCAGAGCGAGAGTGTGGTGTCTATTTCGGTGCCCTAAAAATGATGCAGATATGGGCTGAAGGGCACAGACCAGAAAAAGACCAAATGTTGTTTGAAACTGGTCTTAAAGTGGTATTAAATTCGTATTTCTTTTCACGGGGGAGATAACTTATCAGGCGTGTTTTATAGTTTCCATGTCAGGTGTGTCAAAGTAACTTAAGTTTATATTTCACTTACAATGCCAGGAAGATCAGCATATTTAGGATCTGCCATGACTTATAGTGTAATGAAATTGTGTCCTTGGCTTTCACTACTTCAACAAAGGCACTTCTTCGTTTTTTTCCTTCTTTCTCGAAATGATGGTTACTTCTATGAGTTCTCCAATAAAGCAGCTCACACTTTACCAGGGTTGGTAACGTATAATACTCCACGTATTATACGTGGTTTTCTACGCGTATATTACCACGTATATTACCTCTCTAGTTTTCTACGTGATTTGACGTATATTACGTCCGAATGGAAACTTTCAGTGCGCATGCGTCAATATCGAAAAATGCTTCTCATAACCTATTTTTCTTGTTGTTCGTCCTTGCATTTGAATAAATGTTTAAGCAGTTTGAGGTTATAATGAGAGAGGCCCTGCATAATTACATACATAATATTATTCAATATGATCCATAATAATTACTATCGAAAGAATCAACAATTATTTACATGCATGTGGATTTGTAGATGTTTTAAAAGAGTTTTTTTTAACATCTTATCGCAGAAAAAGACACTTTGTGAAAGTTTTCTGTCCTTCCTTCTTTCGCTCAAAAAACAAATCCTTCCATGGGATTCCATTATGATGTTGGGTATTTCATTCCAGCCCAGAGATAATTATTATTTTCAATTACCGTAACGCATTCAGCAAAATTATTAATAATTATTATATTTGGAAAGTGAGGATATGTACTTGTCAACACTGATTTTACAATTCGGCCATCTTGAAAACGTAACTTACAGGAGTTTTCTACGTTTTTCTACTGTTTTCGGCGTATATTACGTCGAAAACGTATTACACGTAGAAAATACTCGAGTTACACGTAACTGACCAACCCTGCACTTTACCTTAGGGATGGGCGATTCTAAATCGATTCTTCAAAGATCGATCTTTTTGTCTCAAAAGATCGATCTTTTGAATCGATTCTTTGTGAGTCGATTTTTTATTGGATCGATTCTTTACCTTCAAAATCGAAGAAGCGATTCTTTCATTTTTATTTATCTGTCCGTCCTATAGTTTCGTGACCACAGCGTACATTTTTTATCTTTATTGCTCCTATAATTTTTTCTTTTGTGCCCCAGACTGCATCTCAATCTAAGCGCAAGCGCAGCCTGCGCTCAAAATGTTTATCATCAAAGTTTCAGAATGGAATATACCTCTTTTTCTATCCTTCATTGTTAGAAAGGGAGATCCGAACCTTTTCATGGCATCAAAGTTGCATGTGTAGGGAGCCGTCTAATTGGTTGACTTTTTTTTACTTGCGCGTGGCGAGACCATAGTTGGTTCTACCATGACAGACTAGCATATCTGAGTATATTTTAGTAGACAATAGTAAATTATTTCCAATATAAATTAACAAAAATTTCAGCATTTCTCCTGGTTTACAAAGTTTTTTGTGAAAAAAGGAATAAACAGTGTCTAATTGTCGATCTTTAATCATTTTATTTGAAATTTAATAAATGTAATGATTTATAGGTTAATATAAACTATTCAGACGAGCGGATCCCTCCAGTCCGTGCCGTGCCCCCCACTCTTCCTGTTCGCATTACACTGTCTGCAAGTATCAACGAAAATGGTAAACGCCTTGCCATACAAAGTAACTAACATTGATACCAAGTTGTTTAGAATTTTATATTTTTACTTTCTCATTAGGTAAAGTTGCAATTCTTATCTAATCCTAATGTCTTATTAGGGTGAATTTTATTCCTTGAAGGATTATATACAAGGAGGATTATCTCTCAGTGCTTCGAATGAAGCTTTATCACAAGCCAAGAAAATCGAAAAAAGCCTTCGAAATTCTAAAACATGGCCAAGTAAACTCATCAGAAGAGTCAAACCTGCCTGACCAAGTGTTCCTGAACTCCCTAAACTACCAACCAAAAATAATATGGAGCATCAACGCTTCTATTCGACAAAAAAGAAGCACGTCATCGCAGTCTGTCAAAACATTAAATGAATTTATAATTAACTTGTATTTGATGCACGTTAGTGACTTGTAAACTCAATTTTTATTAACAAATTAGGTACTTATTTATTAACAAATTATTGTTCTTTTGTAAAGTTAATTTCAGCCTTAAAATTACATGCTTTTAGCGACAAGGTGATAGTTGATAAGGAAAACTTGTCATCCGATATTATTATTTTATTATACAAGTCATATGAACAAATCGATATTGTCGGCATTTATAATGAAAAATAAATTTTTTTTCTCTTCATTTCACTAAAATTATGTTGCCATGAACGTTTAAGAAGAAAAAAGATTACGGATCTCGATGTTGCTACGTCAAAACTAGTTTTAAGAGTTTGAACAGAATTTTTATATGAGCCGAAAGGTATGTTTAAATAAATAAATATATATATATACTCTCGTTGTAATATTTTTTTTCATATATTAATAGAGGTAATTATTTTTGTGACCTATTATTTCTACACATTTGTTTGGTGCGTTTTTATTTGAAAAATAGTTTTAGGAATTGTAGATTTCTTAATTTTATAAACAATATTATTGTAAAATAAATTCTCCAAAATTGAAACGAACCAAAGAGATTTGTAGATAATCTTTCAAGGAATAAGATTCACCCTTATAAGACATTAGGATTAAATAAGAATTGCAACTTTACCTAATGAGAAAGCAAAAATATAAATCTCTGAATAACTTGGTATTAGTATTACCTACTTTGTGCACGGAAAAAATAAGTTGTCGAAACTTTACTTGACTAGTCAACCATTCTAGGATAGGCCACTTTTTTTTATAATCTCGTATAATTTTGATTAAAGAACCGCAGACTTCATCGAGAAAGTGAAAAAATTCATCGAATTATTGGAGGACAATCTAGTAACATCAGTTTTCGAATTTGTATTGAGCAGATTTTGACAAATTTCTAGACAAGCATTCAATTTTTCATAAAAAGTCCTCCAGATTCCACAAGATTTGGAATACAAAAACTCTAGCACAGAAACGAATAACTGATTGATAAGTTGTCGAAGAATTCGTTGACTGTCTTCTACATATCTATGTATTCACAATGTACAGTCACATTTAGTGACGCTCAGGTGAAGTGTATAAGTCTGAATGGAGTCGCGGTCACCGGCAATGAACAAATGAGCGCGGATTTAAATTTGGCTCTTCACTGGGATTTGTGCAAAATATTCAATATGTTAAGTTAGCCGTGGGGTATAATTGCTAGGGATAAGTTGCGTTCGATGCGTCATAGACATAGATTTTAGGTGGTTCGAATCCCGCCGCAAAATTTGTTTCGATTTTTCATAGGTTCGTGTGTATCTGTAAAAATAAATATAACTTGAGCGTGAGTCTATGTGAATAAAAATATAGTAAATATAACCGCGAAATATATATTTTTTCAACTTGGCTACACTGTTGTCTAAAAACTCGTTAGGAGTCATCGAAAGTTTCATTGACTGGCTTCGAAGCATTATTGTATCAGTGTTTCAAGAACTATTCCTCTGGTCTTCACATTTTCATTGAAATTATTTTGTACTTTCGACAACTCTTTCTACTTTTTAAACATGTATCAATCAAGGTTTGTAAGACGATTCTTCCAATTCATGACGTTTAACCCTATCCTAGAGTGGTTGACTCAGTCATTCAAAAATTCAACAGCTAATTTTTTCCGTGTGTGGCAGGGCGTTTAACATTTTCGTTGATCCTTGCAACCAGTGTAATGCCTGTTGTGTTATACAGTGTACTGTAACGTGAAGAGGAAAAGTTCGAACCGCTTGAACACTGCTGCTCCCGGGCTCATTGGCTGAGCGCGCATAGTGGTTTCAGTAGTGGGGGGCACGGCACGGACTGGAGGGATCCGCTCGTCTATTCAGGACATTTTTACATCGATCTTAAAAGATCGATTCTTCTGATTCGATTTTTTTGCTGAATCGATCTTAATAAATTCGATCCAGGATCGATTCATGAATCGATCTTTTCGAGAGAATCGCCCATCCCTAAATGTGGCGTTTACGACAATTCGCTCTGAGCGCGAAGGGGAGCTCAAACAATGAAATTTAGAAGACTGCATGGTGCTGCATGGCCGTCAGATTATCTCCTATTAAGAGGTTGAGCTCCCCTTCGAGCACGAGTGGATTCAGACAGGACGGCACATGGGAGGAGTCTACCTCCCTCCACTTCCGAACCACTGGCACTCGGACAGTTGGCGCGCTTTTTTGAAAAAACAGTTACTTGTTTTATGAAAAGGTTACTTTTGGTTACATTTTTTGCCTGAAAATAACTAAATGAATTGATTCATTGATCGTATTATTCAAAAACTTGTGAAAAATGTAAAAATTCAAATTTTTCCAGTAAATTTGGCACTTTAGAGACGTGAAAATTAGGGAATAACAATGAAATAATAATTAATTCGTATAGATAATATATAAAAAGGGCTATTAATTGAATTATCATAATTTTTGATAAAAATTTCAATTTAACTGAAATAGCTAGTTTTTAATTAAAAATTTGAACATTTTTTTGTTGAAATATCGAACTATGTATTTTATTTTTTAAGGAGGATTTATCTTCTTTGGTTGAAATTCTGTTAAAAGTCGAAGAATTTGTATTTTTTGGTTCATTTGAAATGAGCAATTATAAATCAAATATTAAAATGTAAACAATTTGAAACTGAATTATTTGAAATAGAAAGCCTTGAATCATTATTATTTCAGGGTGTTAAATTTAAACTTTGAACGGTACAATTTCAATTTTGAAATTTTGAAAAGATCCAATCTTGATTTAAAACTGAAAAAGAGTTCGAAAAATAAAAAACTGAATTTATATTTTAAAACAGAATGCAAATGTTTGAAAATTCCGAACACAACATTGATAAGCTTTTTAAGCATTTTTGAAGGTTTTAAATGAATAAAAAAATTCGTATCAAAATTTGTAGAAAAACTAACATCATATTTTTTTAGGTAATTTTAAAAGAATATTTATTGGAATTTTCAAAAAAAAGCCTTGATTATAACTAAATTTTGAGGCAAGAAATGAAGACTATAGAAGTTGTAGTGGTTTAAAAATCATTTGTTGAATTCCGTATTTTGCGACGTTACAATTACAATTTTGCGATTGCAATTTTGCGAATCGTGCCTGAAAATTCTTAAAATCATGACTTATTTTTCTCGTAGACATGATCAAATTGAGTGTGGATATTCACCGTTGCTGTATCGCCAAGTAGTAACATATTTTCGATAGATTTTTTTTCGAGGTTTGTTGGTTTGCAAATCCTCTTTGTTACCGTTTTCCTGCGCTTTACCTTTGAGTGAAATCTTTGAGGTTCTATTTTCCTTTTTTCTGAATTTTGATGTGCTCCAGGAAGTTGAATTTCATTGGATTTTACTTTCTTCTTTCTGGAATTTGTTCGCACTTCCTCGACAAGACGTTCTACTGTCTTGATGAGATTCGAGTAGATCTCAGGATCATCAGCTTCTTTTGCATAGCCCATCACTGTGTTCCAGAGAGTGTGTAATTTGATTTCACTATCGATAGTTTCGGAAAGAAGATTTGTTTGCGATGTGGAAGAAACTGCTACTGCTTTTTCCGTGTGGTCATCAAATTTGGCTACAGCCTGTTCAGACTCACCACTTAAAACAGGCATCTGTGGCTTTGCAAATCGAATGCATGCGTGGATATGTTTGCAAAAATTTCCCCGAATCTGATAATCTACACACGTGCAAGAATATTTATGGACGCAAATATTACATGCTGGACATATGAGGGCAGCCTTGACATTATAAATAATAAAAATAATTCGACATATTGGGCTGTAACCGTCTTAAGCCTGAGACATTCATAATCATTTTGAGGAAACCCAGTTTCATCTCAGACTGTAACGATCTTAAGCCTGAGATAAAAATATTACGAAACAGTTGTATATAATTTTAAATATCTATAATATGTTACGAAATTTTGCGAAACTTTCTACGAATTTTTATTATACGAATATATACATATATATTACAAAATGTATTCTGCACAACATATTTAAGACAGTAAATAAAAAATTTTTTACACAAAGTTGACCCAACACAAAATGAAATGATTATAGTTTTTTTATTAGTTCTAGGAAGTAATAACATTTTACGATTGATGTATCATCAATTCGGAAAAATAATAACTTTTAATGTTTACAGGCAAACATTTTTTTTGAACAAATAATAATTATTTACGCAACTCCAAATTATTAGAAAATACTTGGAAACTTGTCAATCATCGAATAAAAATAACGCAGAATATTTGTCATATAGCAGTAACAATACTGAAAGTAAAATTATAATCATATTATTTTGTGTAGGATCTACTTTGTGTAGAAAATATTTTATTTTCTGTTTTGAATATGTTTTGCAGAATATATTTTGTGTTGGAAATATAGGGCATAATATTTTTGTCTTTAATGTTTTAAGAATATCTTCTTGATAAAATATTACTATTTAATTCTGTGTAGAAAATCTTTTGTGTGAGAAAAATATAACAGTATTAAATTCTGTGTAGGAAATATTATGTGTAGAAAATATTTTGTGCAGGAACAATATAACGTTGTGTACAATATATTTTGTGTAGAATAGGTTGTTATAGGAACAGCGTTTTCCCCCGACAGCCTAAAAGTTAAATGTTCCATGGAAAAGCCTGTTCATATATTTAATTTTCACATGTTTAATGAAAGCCTTTAACGTTTGCAAAATGATAGCAAAAAATTGTATTTTAATATTCATGAATTATATTCATTTAACACTTACCAAGGACATAAAAATTCTTGTGGAATGTTATCTGGAGTACTCAGTTTTTCACTCAAATGCGATATATTTTCATTATAAGTAAATATACGATGGACTTCTTCAAAAGTTCCACACTGGCGCCTGAGCGGCGACCCAATCACCCTCAATAAAATAAGAATTTTCAACCTTTTCCGACACGTATTCTACAGGACTTTGAAACTTTGACCCTATTAGCTTGTGCATGAAAGAGAAAAGCATAATTTTTATTTCAACAAGATTTCTTTTCGCCGCTTTAAAGTATAGTGTTTTCAACTGAATAGAAAACTTAAATTTTATTATTTAAATTTTAAATTATGTACTCTGTCTAAGACTGGCTCAAAAGTGGTAGGAGGTATAGGATTGTGCCGTCCGATCAGAATACGAGTGAATTTTTCAACAAAATAGGTCATTTTTCAACCAAGTTGTTAAGTTTTTAAGCCAAAAAGACACATTTTTATAAAACAGTTAAATTTTAAATCAATAAATATGGACTTTTGAGAAAAATAAGTTATCTGACTACCAGATAGTTAGTTTTTCTATGAAGACAGGGGAATCTTCAACTGAAAAACCTGAAAATATTTTTACAGCAATCTAAAAATAAATGCAATAAATTACAGCCAAAATTAGAGGAAAGTACAAGTTTTTCCTATTATTGAAAAACAGAAATCCACGCTATCATTTTCAATGATGTGAATTGTAGATGAATTTTCGACTAAAAAAAAAAGTTTTAACGAAAATTCTTCAACTTTTAACAGAATTTCAACCAAAGAAGATAAATCCTTTTTGAAAAATATAATACATAATTCGATATTTCAACAAAAAAAGGTTCAAATTTTTAATTGAAAACTAGTAATTTTGGCTAAATTGAAGTTTTTATCAAAAATCATAATAATTCAATTGATAG
>CAKNXH010059385.1:16483-30651 GCA_932178445.1 Andricus quercusramuli | reverse complement strand
TCTCGAGTTTCAAGATGGCGATTGAAGCTCGCCGAATATGATTATGACGTCATCTATAAAGCAGGAAAATCAAATGTTAATGCAGATGCGCTTTCGAGGAACCCCGTTCTAGAAAATGACGAAACCGTAGAAATTAATATAATTTCGGAAAATAACTCAACATTCGAGGAAGAGAATCCTATAAATTCCATGGAAATCTTGAACTTTGAGAATAATAAAAATTCAGATTCCAAAGAAAATATCAAAATTAATTGCGAATCTTTAAAGGAAAAAACTCCTGAAATTCTTCATAATTTAATAAGTGAGGAATCACTGAATGAAATACAAAATGAATCTTTTGATAGTCCAATACAGAAACTTCTATATCTTTCAATATTACTTTTAATTCCAAAACTTATAAAAAGAAACGAATTTCTCTGTCAATCTTGGAATACTGTGGTTACAAGAGGACAGAAGCAAAAATACAAAGAGCAAGCAGAAATGAATGAACAAATTGAAAATCAAGGTAAGTCACATGGAGATAGTGAGGAAGAATATTTACCTCCCTCGCCTGCTGTCAAAAAAGCACGAGGCAGGCCCAAGAAAGCTGTGCTTACAAATGCAAGCAACCCGCAAGCCTTAAAAAAGAGAGGCAGACCGAGAAAAGAGGCAATCACTGATGAGTCTCTGAATTTGAAACAAAAAACGCACACAAAATTTGAACATGAAGATGAATCTGATTCAGATACAGAATATTTTGATAATTCAAGAAAGCAAGTTAAGAAGAAGAAGAAAATTTACCAGAAATCCAAGGCAAAGCCTGCTACACAACAAGAAGAGAAGGAAAATGAAGAAGATAATTTCTCAACTTCGGAAGATGAGGTCCTAAAAGACGGAAATTTTCAAAATTTTTCAGATGAAGAAAACTTTGTTGTTGAAGAAAATATGCAAGAACTTTCAGAACCAGAAGATTTTCCAAAAGGAACAAACGTGAAAAATCCTGAATTTTTTCAAGAGATAAATGAAGATAAATTAGAAGAAAGTAAACCCCCTCCAGAACCCCCTCCTTTGAATACTCAAACACATACACAACAAAATGTTGTTGAGTGTCGTGATCAATTAACGATGCGTAAAGATAATTACGCTTATTTTGTTGCTACTGACGGTTCCCCACGTGACAATGGATCAAGAGCCTTGTCCAAATGTGGAATTTTACCTAAATTGAGCCAACTTGAGAAAGGACTTATTAAAGAAATAAAGAAAGGGCAGCAGTATCATTTAGCCCTTCCTATTGAAGCTGATTCTAAAGAAAATTTGTCAGACACTTTAAGCAGTATTAAACTTTCAATACTTTCTTTGCATTCAATATCAGTGAAACTAAATTTACGATCTATTAGTATCGCAAAAACTTCACAAGTTAATCACATAGGTTGGAAAGAAATACGTGAAATTCTAATTTCAACTTTTTCGGATTCTTCTACCAAAATTATAATATGTACAGGAATAGTTCATTATCCAACAAAAGAACAGCGAACTCAATTACTTGAAGAAGCACATTCTTCAGCTTTAGGAGGTCATAAAGGTGTTACAAAAACTTATCATCGAATTCGTCAGAATTATTATTGGGAAAATATGAAAATTGATATTCAGAAATATATTCAACAGTGTTTGCAATGTCAAATTAAAAAATTAGTTCGCGTAAAGACAAAAAATCCCATGATAATAACGGACACGCCTGGAACCGCATTCGAAAAAATTTCAATGGACATAGTTGGCCCACTTCCACAAACAACATCAGGCAACGTAAATATCTTAACTATCCAAGATAATTTTACAAAATATGCTTTAGCTTTAGCAATTCCAGACGCGAAAGCTTCAACAGTAGCTGATATTTTTGTTAAAAAATTTATATGCATTTACGGTTCCCCAAAAGCAGTTTTGACTGACCAAGGTTCAAATTTTTTAAGTAATTTAATGAAAAGAATGGCAAAGCGTTTTAGAATTAAGCAATTTAAAACAACAGCATTTCATCCACAATCAAATGGGTCTCTTGAAAGATCACATCACGTGTTAGCTGAATACCTCAAACAATTTGTTTCAAAAAATTCCGAATGGGACGATTGGCTTGAATTAGCCATGTTTTCTTACAATACAAGTGTCCACGAAGGTACAAAATGTACGCCCTATGAATTAGTTTTCGGTAAATTAGCTCGACAACCATCAAATGAACCACTATCAAAGCAAGAAAAATTGCAAACTTATGACGATTACCTAACGAATTTTATAACAAAATTATATGAAATGAGAACTCAAGCGAGACAAAATTTAATTGCGGCTAAAGAAAAGTCAAAAATATATCATGATCGAAAAATTAATCCATTAGAAATCAAAACTGGAGATAACGTCTTTTTATTAATTGGAAAAGAACATAAGAAAAAATTTGATGATCAATATAAAGGCCCTTACGAAGTCCTAGAAATATTAGGAAAGGGAAACGTGAAAATTGACATAAAAGGCAAACCTGCAGTGGTCCACGTCAATAGACTTAAACGTTCACACATAAAATGTCAAACCATTAATAATTAAACAACAAGCCCTTATCATTTCAATTTCAGATGGATCCCATCCACTGTCAGCGTATAGACTCTCTTATCGTCGTTTTTATGCATCAAATTGATCTGCTCATGTTATGGCCATATTTATTTCATACGGAAATTTTCGAAAGAAATGACAGTGATATTCCTAAATGGGCACAAAACTTTAGAAGCATAGAAACAACTAGGGATATAATCCTTCAAATTAACACCGTCTTCTACACTAACTTTTGTTTTCTTTTTACAGGTCTTTGAGAAGCACAATGAACTAAAAACTCCAACTTTCACCTGGTATCTTTTTGACATTATTCCTAGTAACCCCATCTGATTTGAATCCTTTCGGATGAACATCATTTTTTGTCTCACATTTTTCGTCTCACAGGATCTAAGAAGAGATCTGACATTTGCAATAATAGTAGTCACAAAATTGATACCAAATCAATAACTTATTTTCTTCAAAAATTTCGTCAATTTCTATTCAAACATATATATGTAATATTTACAGTTCTTAAAAAAATAAATAATAATAAAAAAAAAAATGATCCATTTTCACAAAAAGTTCAGTACACATTTGAAAATTTAGAGAAAAATCAAGATGCTTCTCTTTATTTAATCAGAGATAATCTATTTCTTATTTTAATCTGACCTTTCCGAAAATGATAAATCTTTCTAAAATCATCTCAAGCGTTGAAGACTTTAACAAATGTGCTGATCTTAACGCCAAGTTGAATGACTCTGCTTTCGAAAATATAACAAAAGGTCAAGAAGAGACTCTATTATTTTGTCTGTTATTTTCCGAATCTTTTCTTAATTTTGAACAAACATCTCTGCTTCTTGTTTCTTTAACATTCTTGCGTTTTCAAAAATTAAATATTTTTACAGTAAAAAACTGTTTACTTTTTATGTTAACTATTACTTCACCTGGTCTATCTTAAACGTTAAAACACCTAGACTCAGTTTTACCACCCTCCCTGCAGAAAATCCATCCTACACCCACAACACGTATTCGAATTTTTCTTATAGTCCTCAATACATTTTTTGTTCTTTTCACCTTTTTATTCAAATTTATATCACTCATAGAAGCAAACTATGTTCTTATCTGTCTCTATACTATTAGAAGAATATTTCTTGCAAAATAACCACTTTTGTCAATGTAAAAATTATTTTTCTAATAGGAAGCTTTATAATTCTTCTCCTTCTTTATAAGTAGTTATTTACACTATACTATGTGAATCCAATTTTATAGTTTTTATATTTAACCTCGTAAATACATATGTATCTATTTCATGATGTTAACGTAAGATTGGATGATCGTTTTTAAATTGATATGTAGAATAATAATTCCGAAAGAGGACTCGGATGCTGATACTGAAATTCTCGAAAACAATGATTGAATATACATAGATCTCATATTTTCATTTAATTGTTACCACTTAATGTGCAATTGTATTTAAAGAAGTACATTTCGCGAAAATTTCTGTACGTAAGTACCATGTTTATAATCACAGTGAAATTGACTTTTCACCTTTTTTTTTCTTCTTCAAGTACATTTCAGTACAATTACACGATTTGTATATTTTTGTACATTCACAAGTTATGTTCATATGTATCTCTTTTTCTCTTATCTGTTGTAGCGAAAATATTTGTACGCGTCTTAGTTTTAGATATTTTTAATGTTTGTAAAAAGGTGCCAATTAGTAGTAACGAAACATTCAAAAAATTCGAATTTAGCGCCAAAATTTTGTCAGTTATGGCCCAACGTAACACAGTCATCGAAAATACAATTTCTTGAATACAATTTTTGTGAATATAAACACAATTTTATTGTGGCAACGTTGCGTATGTAATTAAATCTTACTTCAAAATTCACTACGAAAATTCAAAAAGTTTTGCTAATTACTGGTTAAATAAACACGATTTTTCGAATCCTATTTTTATTGTAAAGACACTAGGTCATAACGCCGAATTGTCACCATTTGAGGCTAAATGCATAATGCATAAAAATAATGTAAAATATCTATATGAAGGTGAGCCTGCATCTACAAAAAAGGCTGCGAGGCAAAATGCTGCTCGCCATATGTTAAACGCGTTAGCAGAAAAATTTCTGTTCTGCGAAGAAAATTATATTAAATTAAGAATCAATGTTAACGAGAATGTGAATGTGCAAATAGTTTCAGCCGCACAAGTTAGTACAAATAAGATAAAACTTTATAAATGGTTAAACGCATGCAAAAGATGTTATGAGAGAGGACGTGTAGCTCCGCATTGTTTCCGTCCACGTAGAAACTATAAGTACGATATGTAATCCTTGATCCCAAAACATATTTAATACTACATATATACATTTTTTTTGTATACTTATGTTATTTTCACGAATCTAAACTTACATATAAGACATAATTGTGTCTATTTCTTCAATCTAGTATTTATGACGACCCTTCTACCATACGTTCGAACGCGGACGTTCGCTCCATGTGGGACTCTGAAGCCCCACCTGAATGCTTCACCCCGCGTTCGACTTAGGGGGGAGGTGTCACGTCCCGTGACGTATATATATGTTAATATATTTATTGATATATTTATATATTTGCATGATTATACTAATAAATACTTAATAAATATAGAGCGAATATTGTGCACTGTGTAGTGCAGCTATACATATATATATATATATATAGTCAGCACGTTGTACACTGTAAGACATACCTATATATATGTCCAGCACGAGAGCAGAGGTATAGAATATAGACTATAGTAAGAACATTGTAATTCGTAGCGTACACTGTCTAACCATAGACGCATAGAGTATAGGGCCCAAAAGCACGTTGTAACTGGAGGACATAGCTATAGATATACTGAAAACAGTACACGCCGTATAGTATATCTATATATATATATATATAAACGTGACGTACGCGTATACAGGATCGTCGCAGCATGCCGGAACGTCGGCATAGGCCCTATAAAAAGTGAATGGACCAACATAGGTCAGTTAGTTTTTAGTCAAAAAATTAGAAGTTACAGTTCCGTACAACTCTTCTCTATTTCCTACGGTTTTCCCCGATTCGACTGTCCAGTGTCTAGTGTGTCAAACCGGTATCCTTCGCGTGTTAGTGTGTGTGCCCTTGTGTCAAGTGTTGTGCACCGGGAAACCCGAATCTGGGATTTCCCATCTTGGATTACTTCGTACCCATTCAACCCTGAATTGGAACTCTTATTGTTTACATCAAGGTGCACAACCCCTTTCTTTCACACCACTACACGGAGACCATCTAGATATCATTTGATTCTTCAATCGAATCAATAAACCGGTAAGTTCTAATTTTAATAAATCCAATTTCATTATCTAACTCCTTTTGGGCCATAATACATGAGTCTCCTTTATTTTAAAGGTCCTGGCCAAGGATTAGAGTGTCTACATGCCTTCCTTCAGTTTCTTGTGCTAAAGCCTTAATAAACAATACGTTTCAAGTGTAATTGATTATAATAAATTGTTTAAACTAATCTATATTTATTTATTGGCTACTCTTTCCTCTTCCCTGTGCGAGATCTTCGATCTCAACTAAAACGAGGAACCTAATTAAAAAGGAAAGTATTTTGCGTTTTCCATGACGTAACACAAGTGAGGAGAAATCCGGGAAGTGGAAGTAGAGAAAGTGAGCGAAAATGAGCCGAAGTGAAGTGGGAGCAGTGAAGGGAAATGAGAGGAGAGAAAGTAGGGTATGTGCGGGAGGAGCAGAAGAATTGATGAGAGAGGAAGTAGGGTAAATAAGAAATAATAAATGAGAGAAATTGGGAGAGGAAGAGATGGGAAATGAAAGGAGGAAAAGTAGGAGAAGTAAGAAAATAATGGGAGTGAAATCGGAGAGTGCAGGGGAGTAGAGGAAATGATTGGTAGTGAAGGGAAGTGAAGGGAGGGTAGTAGGGTAACGTGGGCGAGTAACGGAAGGAAAGTGAGTATGGCAAGTGAGGAGAAATCCGGGGAGTGGAAGTAGAGAAAGTGACGGAAAATGAGCGGAGGTCAAGTGAGGGCAGTGAGGGGAAATGAGAGGAGAGAAAGTAGTGTATGTGCGGGAGGAGCAGGAGAGTTGATGTGAGAGGAAGTAGGATGAATTAGAAATAAGAAATGAGGGGAATTGGGGGAGATGAAGAGATGGGCAATAGAAGGAGGAGAAGTAAGAAAAGTAAGGAAATAAGGGTAGTGAAGTAAAGGAGTGAGGGGGAGTAGAGAAAACGAGTTGTAGTGAAGGGATGTGAAGGGAGGGTAGTAGGGTAATGTGGACGAGTAAGGGAGGGAAAGTGAGAGCTTTGGAAGAGGAATAGGGGAGGGTAGTGTTGGCTGGGAAAGTATGGAGAGAGGAAGTAGAGAGGAAGTAGAGAGGAAGTAGGGAGGAAGTAGAGAGGAAGTAGAGAGGAAGTAAAAAGGAAGTAGAGAGGAAGAAGTTAGGGGAGGGAGTGGAAGAATAGGGTGAAGTGAGGGGAGGGGATATAAGGGTGAGAAAGTACGATTTCACTATAGATAAAAAAATAACTAAACTAAAATTCATGCATACCATTTTTTTTGGTTAAATTATCAGTATCGATTGAATTGAATTTTAATTTTGTCTTGTCAATTATACGAAGTCACATGGGATTATTGTTATCGGTTTCATTGATCTTAAGTGTTGAGTAAATAAACTCCCACGCGATCCTTATGTTCTGAAATCGTGTTATCTGCCTGGTTGATTCTTAATCAACTAAAATTATAATTAATTTGGATGAACCACTTGGGAGTGAAGCAGTTTTTCAAGATGAATGCCCAGATAGGATTTCGTGTCAAGTGAGAAAATTGAGGAAAGGAGAAAACAAATTAGATTTGAGGGAAAAAGCAGCTTTCTAAAAAACATTTATTTATAAGGGTAGATAATTCTGAATTTTCGTAAACATCGATTATTAAAAAAAAAATATATGGAGTTTTAAAATTAGAGTTCGAACTTCCGAAAATTAAAATTGTAAGCACAGTTGAAAATTAGAAAGACAATAAAAATTTGAGAATTCACCAAAAATAGGTTTATTAACAATAATAATACTATTCTTTAATAATATTATATTTATAATTTAATAGGTTTCAATTTTGAAATTAAAATTAAAATTGTTGGATTTTAAAAAGTATAATTAAAGGGTGACGGCTTTGGATAGCAATTAAAAAACGAACTTTCAATTTTTTTCAAAAGTAAAAATTTTTACATTCTCATAATAATAATTTTGTTTTCTTCTAGTGATAATAATTTCTATAAATATCAATGCTAAGAGGTTGGGGAAATTATTTCTACGTTAAAACTTTAACTAAATTTTATGAAACTTTTTTTTGTTATTAAAAAAAATGTTAATAAAAAATGAGATTTCTAAAAAAAACTTCTTTTACCACAAAGTGTTTAATTTTTTTTTAAATTGTTTATGTTATAATTTCATTTTTAAAAAAAGGTTATCTAGTTAGAATTGAAATAAACGTCCAAAATCAAACAATCGCTTAAAATTAAATAATAA
This sequence comes from Andricus quercusramuli, assembly GCA_932178445.1. Lineage (NCBI taxonomy): Eukaryota > Metazoa > Arthropoda > Insecta > Hymenoptera > Cynipidae > Andricus > Andricus quercusramuli. Next base: position 22,552 of record CAKNXH010059385.1, on the reverse strand, counting down.
AAAATTTAAAGTGTTTGAAAGTGACCAATTTTTAAACAAAAGCTCTGAAAATAAAAAAATTGTAGACTAAAATTTAGAAAAATTTGACAATTTTATTAGAAATGATTTAAAATTATATAATTTATCATTCAAAGCGTTCAAAATTAAATAATAAAAAATTTAATACTTTTCAAGGACAACTAAAAAATCCCGAAATTATAAAATTGCGGATATATGAAAAACCCGAATCGAAAAATAAAAAAATTGATACAAAATTGCCGAATTTTAAAATATCCGAATGATAAAATTTCCGAAATTAGACAATCAAAAAGTTGTTCTTGAATAAATATTTTTTCTTCATTAAAAATACAATAAACAAACCTTTTGATCGAAGAAATTTTTTTCAATGTTTGACGGTTTTCAAAAATTTTGGTTTGAACTTAAAAATAACAATAATCGCATAAAAATTGGTAAAAAAAATAAATTTAAAAACACTTGCCCTTCGAACGAAAACAAAAAATTTCTGCTGAAATTTTCTCCGAACCTAATAACATTTTTTAAAAAAAACTTGGCAAGATTTAATTCAGCACAGATTTACTATGCAAAACAAAAATTTTCATCTGAAAATATTTTTTTTTCAATTACTGTTATTTTAAATTCAGATGATACTATAAATATTTTAAAATTTTTCTTCAATTAAAATATTTTATTTTTAATAAAGAATATTTATTAAAATAAAAAACAATTTTTTTGATTGCTTAAATTCAGGAATTTTCTAGTTCGGATATTTTATAATAACGCACTTTCCTGCTGGGAATTTTCAAATACGGTAATATAAACTGTCGAAAATTTTCCAATTCGGTATTATAATTTTAGATTAAAATTGATAAAAATTTTGTTTGTAAAATTAAAAAATACATTTATCGTCGTTTTCACCATTTAAAAATTAAATATTTTCACATTTTTAATTATATTTTCCACAATTCAACCACGTCAAATTTTAATTGTAAAAATTAAAACTTATAAAAAAGGAAATTTGAAAATTTTGAAAAATAAAAAATCTTTTGAATTTTTCCCAGGAATTTGAGAGACTTTTTTATTGACTTGAAACATTTAAAAATTCCTAAAAAGATTTTTTTTTCTTCAAAAATTAAAAAAAATCTACATTTTTTTACATTTTTTTAAATCTTTTCCAGATTTAAATAATTTTGAATCTTTTTAAAACTTTTGAAACATTTAAATATCTTTTGAAATAGTTTAGTTTTCTGAAAACTATTTAAAATCTTGTGAAATTATAAAAATTACAAAAATTACAAAAATTAAGAACTCTAAACTTGTAAACATTCAAAATTAAAGAAATTAGTCCATTTTTAACTTGTTAATTTCAAATCCTTCAATTTTTAACACTTGAATTAGACTTATTATTTATTCTTCAAATTTTTCAATTTTAAATGATATTAAAAATTTTAATGATTCATTTTTTTAAATCTTCAACTGAAATTTAAACAATTTAAAAATATTAGATTAAAAGTTAAAGAAAGAATATATAACAAGGTTGCTATACATAATTCCAATATTTGAAATTGCACAATTTCAAGCCTTTCAATTTGTAATTGTGTTTTTAAGTTAAGGTTTAAATCTTCAATATTTTAGAACATTTTCAATTAAAAAATTGTTCAATATTTAATGCCTAGCTCTAAAATCTTATCATTTTTAGGGCTAAATTGAAGACATTATTGTCTTAAATTTTCATTGTTTTGAATTTATTCTAGAGGCATTTAATAAAAACTATTTTTAATAAAAGTACTCAACTGAAAATTGTGCCACTATCAAATCTTTCAATTTTATATTCTACGATTTCGAAGAATTTAAAATAAAAGCAGAACATTTTCTACGTTTAAAATTAAAACAAAGCAATTCAGAATATTTAAATCACAAACTATTAAAATTAAAACTGAGTAGAAATGAAACCAACCAATTTTGCGTATTTAAATTTGAAATTATTAAGAACATTAAGAAATTTCAAAAATCAAATATTATTGAATTTAGGCTTTTGAAGAAAAATAACTTTAATTAGAAACATTCTTTTTTAAGAAGAAAGTTTAAAACTTTAAAAAAAAGAATTATTTTAACAACAGTTTCTGTAAATGGTTGAATTTTAATAAATTATTACTTGGGGGGGGGGGGCAACCCTTTAACTACACTCTTTCCGATTTTCATACTAAGTAAACAATCTTCATATTTGTTTATAAAACGATTTTTTTAACAAAAACTGTTTCAATGATTCCAGGCGTAAAAAATTTACTTTTGAACATAGTTAAAATTAAATTTTCTTGTAAGTTTCAAAATTGTTTCACTTCTTCATTTTTCAAATTAATTAATAATTTTTTTCTTTGAAAATGATAATGTTATTTCGATTCACTTTAAATATTGTGGAGTTGCAAGTGGAATATTTAAAAATTGAATTAAACTTTAATTTTAGAATTCTTTGATTATTCGATTTTGAGTAAATTAATTAAATTTTTTTCCGAGTCTCTGGAAGAGATGAAGTGTGGCAATAATATTATTTGCATCGCATATAAATTTCCACGTTATGGGTCAAGGTTGTGTAATGTGGGAAACCCTGGAGCAATTCATCTTGCTCCCCAAGTTGCTCCCTTTCTTATTCCACTTTGCCCCTCTTTTCTCTATCCTTTAAATAAACTACTATGTTTTCGCATTTTTGCCCTAGGGAGAAAAAATAAATCATTCTCGGCAGAAAAAAAGGAAAATTAGGACCCCCTCGTTAGATCAGAACCTTTATTGCTTGTTTTCTAAGAAAAGTTCGAGGAAACATGATTCACCCAGATGAGTGGTCTTGAGAAGAAAAATTAACGAACTGAAAAAAAAATAAAATAAAAAAGTTACGGATTTTATTGTTACTTCTATGATTTTTGAAAATTAGAAATTAATTAGGATGACTGAAAAATCTCGAAAAATAAAATTCCCAACACTGACAAATTAATGAAAAAGAAAATTTTCGAAATACAAAATTCTCGAAATGATAAACTTGCTGGAATATACAAATCCCGAATTGAAAATTCGAGAATAATAAATTTCCAGACATTTTATAATATTAGGACGACTAAAAATTCCTGAAAAATAAATATCCCGTCACTGAAAAAAAAACATTCTCCAAGAGAACAACAAAAGAACAATATTTTGGTTACAAGAGCAACAATTTAAAAAACTGCTATGCACAATTGAAAAAAAAATCAACTGACAAAATTTGTATAGTGATATTTTATATTTAAATAATAATTTTTTTTAAATACACTCAATATTGAAAAAAATTCTTTGATCAAAATATTTCAGTATTGTATTTTTAATGAATAAATAATATTGTTAAAACAAATAATTTTTTTAATAATTTAGATTCGGAAATTTTAAAATGCGGGGATTTTCTGGTCGTCGGAAATTTGACAGTTTCGGATATTTTATAATATCAAAATTTTCTGTCGCGAATTTTATTATCCGGAAATTTCCAAATTCGGTAATATTATAAACTTTCGAGAATTTTCCAATTATAAAATAAAAATTATCCATAAAAATAAAAATTGTATAAAATTCCTGAACTTGAATGATGAAATAATAAAAAAAATTAATATTATTCATTCATTAAGAATACAATAATAAAATATTGAAACTAAAATTAGAAAAAAATTAATCATTAAAACAAAGTTTTCTTTGGTCAAAATATTCAATTTTTGTATTTTTTATAAACAAATAGTATAGAAAAAAATACGATTTTTCTAATTATTTAAGATCGAAATTTTTTTACTTTCGGGGATTTTAGTGTCGGATATTTTACAATTAAGTAATTTTCTGTTGGGAATGTAATTATTAGAGAATTTTAAAAATCAATATTATTATAAACTATTCGGGAATTTCCCAATTCGGGATTTTTATTTTCAGCAAATTTATCATTTCGGTAATTTTCTATTTTGAATATTTCGACTTATTATAATTTTTTATAACATTCTTTAATTTTAAGTGCTTCCAAAAAATCATATTTCTTATGAAAAAATTCAAGACTAACAAAAAAACCTTTTTTTAGCAATGATTTACGCAATTGAATTTTTTCATACCATCGCTTTTTACCAATTTAAAAAAAATTGAGTTTAAATAAGAAAAAGTTTAAATAATTTTTTAAAAAGACAATATCTTTTTTTAAATAACTTTATTTCTAGGATTATTCACTTATTTTCCAAACTGGAAACCTGAAAATTTTGCCCAATAAGTAAGTCATGATTTATTAAAATTAAATCATCTTTTTTAAATTATTAAAAAGAGACAATAGGAAAAAATTAAATTATGAAAACTATTGTTACAATATTTATTTTTCGCAAGTTTCAATCATCTTCCATAAAAAATATTTTTTTTTCATAAAACATGACTCATAATATAATTTCAATTCTTAAAATCAAATAGAACTTTTTTCCATATGCCAGATTTTTGGCACGACTTTTGCCTTAAAGTAGTTCTCGTGCCAACAATCAGATCTTTGGAAAAAAAATTTCCTGTGATTTTAGGAATAAAAATAATGTTATTGATAATGTTATTGATAATGAAATTTCAAGTTAAAAAATTATATTTTTATTGAAAAAATTTTTATACTTAGAAAAAACATTTATCTTATTCTTTTTTGAGTTCAAGTTTTTCTTACTATCGCTTCTTACCCATTTTTAAGAAATGATAGAATTTTAATAAATTATGGCTTAATTGTTCGGGGAAAACATTCTGCATAACTCTACTGTTTCCAATTTTGGAAATAAATTTTTTTGAAATCTTTAAAACAATTTGTTAAAAATAAATTTTTTTCAAGCAAATAACTAAATTGGAAGATTATTTACTTTTCACAAAAGTAGGAACAGTATAATGTTTCCCCCAAAAAAATTAACCATGGTTTATTAAAAATCAAAAAAGAAAATTTAATTGATAAGAAGCCAAAATTTTCCAAATTAAAAAATGTAACTACATCGGAGACATCCCCGGTGAAAAATGTTTTGAAAATATTTACTTGGTAATTTATTCATTTATTTACTTTTGCAGAGTTAATTATTTTCTGTGCTTTTTTTCATTAGAGTAAAGCAAATTTTTGCTTTTTCCTCTAACCGAAGGAAAAAATTCAATTACAAAAATTATTGTTTAAATAATTATTTTTCGTGAATTTTAAACTTTTTTCGTTGAAAAAAATTTGTTTCTTTCATAAAACATGACTGATAATATCATTTCAATTCTTAAAATAATAAAAAACTTTTTTTCAAGAGACCTGAATTTTGAAAGAACAACTACTTCAAGTTGGAAATTGATCAATTCTGGTCTCGAAGGTTTATTTTTAAATATTTCAAATTTTTTTATTTTTAATATTTCAAACTGGAAATTGTTTAATCTTCAGGAGATTCAATTTTTAATCTATTATTAATTTTGAAACTTCATTCAAAATTTAACTTAATTTTTGACTGAATGAATTAAATTTTTTTCAAATAACTATTTTATGAAAAAATTGGCCAAATTTGCGAATATTATGAAGCTAAAAAGTCCCAAATTTTGACCATACCATTATAGAAGCGAATTTACTGAGAAAAGAAACATAAAAAGTAATTAGCTATGCAAAAGTAAATAAATAAATAAATTACCAAGAAAAAATTTTCCGAATTAAAAAATGTAACCACACCGGAGACTTTACTTTTGCGTAGTTAATTATTTTTTACGTTTTTTTAAATTAAAGTCGCTTTCGTAATGGTATCGTCAAAATTTGGGAGTTTTGAGTTTTATTAATTACTTGTTTCATTTTTTTTGCAAATTATTCAGTTATTTTTCATTTGTTAAATTTTTAAATGAAGAGTCTTTTTAAGAATATGTTTTTATTTATATGATTGTGAAGAACACTGACCGGGAGGTTTTTCAAATTTTCAAATTTTTTAGTTATTTCTTTAACATATTCAGGTTTTTATATTTTTTATAAATTATTCATTTATTTATAAAAATTTTAACTTATTCAATCAGGAAACTTGTTAAAAATATATCTTTATATATATATATATATAT
>CAKNXH010059385.1:0-11483 GCA_932178445.1 Andricus quercusramuli | reverse complement strand
AGTTTTAATTTGTTAGTTATTTATTTTTGTTTAAATATTCATTTTTATTGATATATGGACTATTTAGTTATTTTTTTTATTGATTAATTTTAATTTTTCTATAAATTATATAGTTTTTTTCATGTTTCAATTAAGTTTATTTTTTAATAATTCAATTTCGAAGAACATAATTTTATTTTTAAAAATACATCAAAAAATACATCTTGAACCATTTTTAATTTTTCAGTTATTTTTAAAGTTCTTCATTTTTTAATTAAAATCTTTTTTGGAATATATTTTCAGTTTTTTAAGTATTAAAAATATGGAAATATATATTTTTTCAATTATTGTTCGAATTTAAAATAACAATGATGGAAAATAATTTTCATTCAGAAATATATTTTTTCCATTATTGTGATTTTTAATTCAAACAATAATTTTAGAAACTTTAAATATCAAGAATAGTCTTTTTTTCTTATAAAAATATTTGCTTATTGTATTTTTAATAAATAAATAATAATGATTAAGAAAAGTTTTCTAATTGTTTAAATTCGGCAAGTTTATAATTCGGAAATTTTCTGTCGGGAATTTTCAAATTCGGTAATATTATAAACTATCGGGAATTTTCCAATTCGGGAATTTTATTATTTGAGAAGTTTTATAATTAGGGAATTTCATTTTTTGAGAATTTTCCAGGTCAGGAATTTTATTATTCAGAAACTTTTTTTATTTCGAGAATTTTTTTATTCGGGAATTTGCAGTGTCAGAAATGATATTTTTCGGGATTCTTCAGTCGTCCCAAAAATATAATTTATTTATTAAAAATACAATTATCAAAAATTTGTGTACGAAAATTGTTTTTAATGTTTGAAGTTTCTTAAGTTATGGTTTGATTTCAAAATAACAACGATTGAAAAAAAATTTCATCCAGAAATATATTTTTTCAATAATATTAGTTTTCGAAACTTTAAACATCAAAATAATTATTTTTTGATCAAAGTATTCGATAACAGTATTTTTAATAAGTAAACAATATTTATTGAAAAACAAATTTTCAATTGTTTAAATTCGGGAATTTTATAATTTGGCAATTTTCTGTCAGGAATTTTCAAATTCGGTAATAATATAAACTGTCGGGAATTTCCCAATTTGGGAATTTCATTATTCGGTTTTTTTTTTGTTATTTCGTGTATTTTATTATTCGGGAATTTTACAGCGTTGGAAATTATATTTTTCGGGATTTTTCAGTCGTCCCGTATAAACATCCCGAATTTGAACATTTTTAAAAATTGTTATCAATAAATATTATTTATTTATTAAAAATACAATCATCAAATATTTTCAGCAAAAAATCATTATTTTTGATGTTTAAAGTTTATAAAATTAATACTATTGAAAAAATATATTTCTGGAAGAAATTTTTTTTTTCAATTATAGTTATTTTGAATTAAAACAATAAGTTTAGAAACTTTAAACGTTAAAAATAATTTTATTTTTCACAAAAATATTTCATTATTGTATTTTTAATAAATAAAATATATTTTTAGGAGGACCAAGAATCCCAAAAAATATAATTTCCAACACTCAAATTCCCGAACTTGAAAATTCTCGAATAATAAAATTCTCGAAATAAAAAAATTTTCCGAATAATAAAATTCCTGAATTCGAAAATTCTCGAATGATGAAATTCCCAAATTATAAAAATCTCCACATAATAAAATTCCCGAATTGAAAAATTCCCGAGAGTTTATAATATTACCGAATTTGAAAATTTCTATATAATACAATGCCCAACAGAAAATTGCCGAATTATAAATTTCCAGAATTTAAACAATTGAAAAACTGCTTTTCAATAAATATTATATGCTTATTAAAAATACAATTAACAAATACTTTTATCAACAAATAATTATTTTAAATTTTTAAATTTTTAAAGTTTCTAAAATTAATATTATTGAGAAAACATATTTCTGGATGCAATTTTTTTATTAATCACAGTTATTTTGAGTTTAAACCATAACTTTCGAAACTTCAAACATTAAAACTATTTTTTGTCACAAAAATATTTTATCATTGTATTTTTAATAAATAAATTATATTTCTGGGAACACTGGAAAATCCCGAAAAATCTCATTTCCGACAATGTGAAATTCCCGAAATGGAAAATTCCAGACAGTTCATACTGAATTTGAAAATTCCCGACAGAAAATTTCCGAATTATAAACTTTCCGAATTTAAAGAATTGAAAAACTGTTTTTCAGTCAATATTATTAATTGACTAAAAATACAATTATCAACTATTTTCACCAAAAAAGAATTATTTTTAATGCTTAAAGTTTCTAAAATTAATATTATCGTATAATATATTTCTGGATGAAATTTGTTTTTAATCATAGTGATTTCAAATTCAAACAATAACTGTAGAAACTGTAAACATTAAAAATAATTTTTTCAAATATTTGATTGTTTTATTTTTAATAATATATTAATAATAATATAATAATATAAATTCAACTATTCCATTTTTGGATGGAAATTTTTCGTCTATAGTAGAAAATTCAACTATTCGGTTGAAAATCTATGTTATTATTTGTTCGCAAATTGGTTCATTTTGTTGAAAATTCGTTTTTTTGTTGTTTTTGAAATACCAACTATTTAATTTTTCATTGATAATTCGTCTTTTTGTCGAGCATTCCAATTTTCGGATTGAAAATTCAACTATTTTTGGTTAAAGTTTTTTTTTTTCAAATAAGACTATCTGGTTGTAAAATCATTTTTGTAATTTCAAGTATTTTGTTCAAAAATCAACATTTTTTGTTGCAAATTCAACCGTTTTGTTGAACAATCGTCTATTTCGACAGAAAATTCGTCCTCGTGGATTTGAAATTCACCTTTTTTAAATAATTAAACTGTCCTCTAAAAAATTCAATTATTTCGTTGGAAATGCAACACTTTTTAGTTTAGTTTTTAGCTTAAATTTCGATAACTCAGTCAAATGTCAACCAATTCTACCAAAAAAATCTCATTACAAACGGTGTTGAAATTTCCATACTGTTTAGTTATTTGTTTAAATTACTTCTCATCCATCATGAATTTTAAAAACAATTACAGTACTTCACTAGAATTTCAAAAAGGTAAAATTCAAAATTCTCAAAATGGAACATTTTTTAATTTAAAGGCATGAAATTTTTATTTATTATATGATATATTTCTTTTCTGCAGTTGAAGAAACTAATTTTTCAGTATTAAATTATGATTCTCTTTCCCAATTTCAATTTCGTGGCCGTCTCATCTAATTCCTGAACTGCCTGTGCTATTGATTCTCTTAAGCAGCACTTCAATCTGGGTTACCGAGAATCTACAAACGAGTCAAAAATTTATTGCTTCCTGTAAACTTCGATCTAACCCTCTTAATTGAATTCATAAATTAACAAATGACAGGAACTGACTTTTTTTTAGTTTTAATACGGGCGGGAAGCCCATGAAGAACTTCCCTGGCGCTCAAGCTATAATGCCTATTGTGCCACTTTTTTTTTATTTTATTATATATATATATATATATATATATTTCTTTATTCATCACCTTTTCTCAAAAACTCAAAAATCCCTCAAATAATTATATGTTTTAAATAAATTTTAAACTTACCGCCACCGTTCTGTTGGCAAAGATAAGGAAACCTCCAAATATTTCCAAGGCCCACACTGTACCCAATAATACTGAGAAAGAACTGCATTTTTCCACTCCATTCTGCTCGGTTTGCCTCCTCAGATTCCTGATTTCTCGCATTTTGATTGATCGGAACAACAATCGAAACATTATGTCCACCTTGTGGCTTTCCCTCATTAAGGGGTGCCAATTCGTGCCCATTTTTCGACTTTTCCGGATTCACACCCATGCTCAAAAAACTTTGATAACTTTTCCAAAAACACGAAAAGTCACTTTTCGAAAGAAGACCCGATTTCGCTTTATCCGCACTTTCACCTTTCCCAATCTTCCACTCAGAGGGTGAATTTCGGAAGAATTTTTATTCCCCTTCAAAAAGTCACGTGGGTTTTCTACCGCCGATTCTTACAATTAGGGGGAAATAATCCTCAAAGAAGTAATTTTTGAGAAATATTTTCTAGAGAAATTACTTTCGGGATGGAAGCACCATATCAGAACACGTGACAAAAGGTAATCCTGAATTTCCTCAAACACTTTTGCAAAAATTCAAATTAGAGCACTTTGAACCTCGAGAGATTGGGAATTGGAATTCCTGATCTTTCCGATTTTTGATAATTCCCAACTTCTTCTCAGATTTAACCAATATTTTATTAAAATATTTTTGATTGGGAGGATGGAAGAGAAATTCAGATTTGTAGGAAATATTCCTCTTCTGGTTTCAATCTATTGTGTGGATGGTCGTAATTTTTTTTGTTATAAACAATAGAGCCTGCGATGTCTTCTCTTGGATGTCGATTGAAGCCGGTCCGGTTTACTTGAATTTGATGCCTTTGAGATTGTGCAAACTGGTATTGTAATATTTGTAATCTGTGTGAATGGGAGCCGGTGTGGTCGAATTCGGACCCATGTATACCGATATTGGGAGTCGTTGACTTAGGTCAGCCTTCCTCAGAGGGTCGGAGCCTGAGACGACTTTTCGACGTCGCGGCCGATAACGGACTAAAGGAACCGCACCGTCAGAGCCGTCAGAGAGCGGTACCAGGGTAGGCGAGGAAACGCTGACTCAGGGCCGGCTATCCTCACCGTGGAAGGGTAGTCCATTATATTTAAGGGGGTATTTCTGTTTGACCGGACCAAAAAATCCATTTTTCTTTGATTTTTTGATAGTAAGTTTGTGGAATTTGTATGAAAAGTTTGTTCGGTTCGGACTTTTTAACGCAGCTGCAGAAGGGTCAACTGCACAGAGCGGAAAGTACTCAGCCGCACGCTGTGGAGGGCCGCCTCGGCTGTCATTGTTCGTCGCAAACAGGTTTTCCTTCCTCAATACGATATTCCGAAGGGATTTATAGATTTTTCTTCAAGTTCTAGTCAAAACTTTGAGTTTTAGGTCTGAATTACCAATGTCACGCTACATGTTTAGCAAGTCGTTTTTCTCAAAACATGATTTTTTATAATGGCTGAGATGATTTCGTCAAAACTACTGGACCGATTAGGCTCAAATTTGGAGGATAGATTTAGCAGATGTTTTGCTATATCCCGAACTAGGATAAATACAAAATAATGATTTTTGAATTTTTAGAAAGACAAAAACTACCCCCAAAAAAGTCAAAATTCGCAAACAAAATTTCAAATGGGCGCCATTTTATGAACCTTTGATATTTCTGATTTGTTCCAGTCCCGGCTATAGCCGTACTCGTATATTTTAAGAATGTCTTCGATTTTTTTGCTTCAGCTGACCTGGAGCAGCTGAATCATGTCACCCAAGTGAGAGTGTCGTTTCCAAGACACATTTTTTGAAATACTACAGCGCGCCCTATTATTTCTTTTTTAATTGGTAACCATGTATTTTTCAGTCCAAGATCTGCTTAAAAATTTGAATGAACTTCCATTCAAAAATATTAGCAATTGTATTTTTTATGAATTTTTGAAAAACGCTTGAAAAAGTTCGGTCAAATAGAAATACCCCCTTAAGGGATGATTTTCAACTAATCCGGAAAATTCAGTTTCACAACTGCAAAAATTAGGAGATAATTTAATAATATATTATGCAACCTTGGAGCATACGATATTTTTTATAACTAATGGACGATTTCAGACATTTCTCGAAATACAGTCATAAATTCAGTCCATATTAGATTTTGTATAATGAAGCATGAAATTAATGTTAACCTAATTTATGGTAATTTCAGAAGTTATTTATGGTAACTTACCATAAATTTCCCGAAATTCAATTCAAAAATATCTATAAATTTGTGGAAATGTATGGAAATTTACGGTCATTTATGGTAATTTCCCGTAAATTGTGGTAATTTTACAGGTAAATATCGTAAATTATCATACATTACCCAAAATTCATTTTCAAAAATGTCCATAAATTTCCGGGAATTGATCAAAAATTTCGGTCATTTATGGTAATTTTACAGGTGAATATGGTAACTTACCATGGATTACCCAAAATTCATTTATAAAAATTTCCATGAATTTCCGGAAATCCATGAAAAATTCCGGTCATTTATGGTAATTTTACAGGTAACTAGATTGAGCTATGAATTAAGAATTTGTATAATTAATTTTTTCTTTTTCTGAAAAAAAGGATTAAAAGTTTAAAAACTAAAAATTTATGTTATTCTCCAATGATAATACAGATTTCATAAAAAATTTGATTTGTAACATCTAGCATAATAATGCGTATATTTTCTGAAATAAAGTTTCTTCTCTCGATCTATCTAGTAGCTTAATGGGAAAAGCACCTGACCGTAAATCAGAAGTTCTGTAGTTCGAATTCCAGCGGAGCAAAAGGAGATCTTTTTTTCAGAAAGTTATTGTTAATTCTCTTTTGTTAAAGCTCCTTTGGCTTTAACGAATACATTCTCATCACGTGTCTCATAAGAGGAAAAGCTCAAAAGCTTTTTGTCTGAAAATTTTATTTTTTATTTTCAATGTTGTTTTTACCAATAAAACAAAAACCACGCGTCCTATAAAAAAATGATTAACAACAAATTTGTAGATCCTTTTTGGGTGCAAAATTTTGCTCAATTCGTCTTTTCCCTAGTTTTACCGCAAAATATAATTTTTTATTTTTATTATATTTTGTAGGTTCAAAATTTGAATTTTTGTTTTTTCAAGTAAATTGAAATAGTGTTTATGATAATCATGTAGGGCTTTCAAAAAGCAACTTGGGAAAATTGGATATTCAGTTTTTCAACTGCAAAAATTAGGAGTAAAATTTCAAATTCCTAAATACCTATTTTGAAAATTTTGTTAAACTCTCTAAAAACTAAATAAAATATAGTTATTGATTCAAAATGTTAAAATACTTGATTCAGGTATTAATCAGGAAGATTTCAGTTTTCAATGGGGGTTCTACAATACCCGAGGGATAATTTTCTACTAATCTAAAAAATGATTTGTTTTTAGGGTTTCGTAGCCCCAAAGAAAAACTCTCAAAGTTTCGCTCGGATGTTTTTGCATAGGACTTTTGAAATTAAAGGTCAAACCGACGACAAATGAGATTTAGTGATTGTGAATTCTCTTTTGTTAAAGCTCCTTCGGCCTTAATGAACACATTCTTATCACGTGTCTCGCGAGAAAAAAAGGTTAAAAGCAAAATTTCAGATCTAATTTTAACACAATTTTTGTTATTAAACATTTTATTGTACCTTATGCCGTCCGTCCGTAGTCGTCTTTTTTACTTTAAAGGCTGAATAGGAGAGGGAAGGGGAATGAGGGAAAATATGGAAAGTAAGTGAAAAAGGAAAAGTGTGGGAAAGAGGAGATAGAAAGGGATGAAAGGAGGGGAAATGATTAAGGGGAGAGTGGAGTCCTGGGAAGAGAAGTAGGAAAAGTATGAGAAATTGAGGGAAGGGGAAGTATCGGTGGTAGGGAAAGTGAGTAAAAGGATGGGAATAAGTTATCAGAGGGGAGGGAAAGAGTTATGAAATGGAAAGGGAAGGGAGGGGAGAGATGGGGAGTATGGGGAAGTGATGGAATAGAAAAGTGTGTGTCGGAAAGAGAAGATAGGAAGGGATGAAAGGAGGGAAAAGGTTTAAGGAGAGAGTGAAGTTCTGGGAAGAAAAGTAGGCAAAGTATGAGAAATTGAGGGAAGGGGAAATATAGGTGGTAGGGGAAGTGAGTAAAAGGATGGGAATGAGTTATCAGAGGGGAGGGAAAGAGTTATGAAATGGAATGGGAAGGGAGGGGAGAGATGGGGAGCATGGGGAAGTGATGGAATAGAAGGGGGAGCACGGAAAAGGAGGTTAGTAAAAGGGGAAGGGTAAATGAGAAGAAGCATAGGAGGTTGAAGTAGGGGAAGCAGGAGAGGGGGTAGGGTATAGGAAGGTTAGTGAAGAGTGGGAGTAAGGGGAGGGGAGTTAACAAATGTGGATGAATGAGGAATTAAAGTTTTAATTTTTGAAAAAATACTTGATTTAGGTATGAATTAAGACGACTTCAATTTTTAGAAGGGTCGTAAAATATACTTAACGGATGATTTTCAACCAATCCAAAAAATTCAGATTTCAACTGAAAAAATTAGGAGTTAACGAAAGAAATTTTAAATACTCAATTGTATAAATTGGAAAAGCTTTGAAACTTCAAAAGGGTATTCACTGTTCTTATATGAAAATGATTATTTTAGACCAATTTGAAAAACTTTTTAAAACTTGTAATGAAATTTATAATATACTGACGTACTGATCTAAAAAATTATTTTTTTTTAACTGTCGAAATTATGGATTAAATAGGATGGAACTAGGGGTAGTAGAGGAAGTAATTGAAAGGAGGGAAATTAAAGGAAGGGTGGGGGGGTAAAGGAAGTTCTGGGATTGTGAGTAGGGAAAGTATAGGAAAGTAAGGGAAGGGGAAGTAAGAGAAGTATATGAGAAGTATAGGAGGTTGAAGAAGGGGTAGTAGGGGAATAGAGTTAGAGGAGGGTAAGTGGAATGGGAAGGGAGGGGTGAGACGGAAAGTATGGGGAAGTGAGGAAATAGAAAGGGATGGGAAGTAGGGAGAAGGGGAAAAGGGAGGGGCTGGGGCTGGGGGGGGGAGGGAACCTCCTGAGATTGGAAGTAGGGAATGTATGGGGAAATGATCGAAGGAGAAGTAGTGGAAGTTATGAGAAGTAGGGAAGAGGGTAGGGTATGTGAAGTAAGTGAGGAGACAGGGAAATTGAATTAAGCAATGCGGTTGGAGGAGGTAGGGAAGATTTTTTTATTTTTTTATTCTAACTGAAAATTGAATCTTTTATTGCAATCCGCGACCGAGCGATCTTACAGAATGCTTTTTCGTTCCCCTGAAAAATTAACATTTTTTTAGTTATCTAGTTCTGTACTGCCACCCTTCAACTATACTTTTTAAAATTCAACCCTTTGAACTTTAATTGCCAAATTGAAACTTACAAAAAGGAAAAATTAAAAATTTAGCGTTCAAGATACTAATTGTAATCATTCAGAATTAAAGAAATTATTTCATTAATGAGGTCTCAATTTTAGATGGTTTAATTTTTATCTATTTTAATTTTAAACAACATTTTTATAAATTATTATTCATTCTTGAAATTTTTCAGTAAAATATTTTTTAATTTTAAACTATTCGTTTTTAAGAGATCTTCAACGAAAATCGGACAATTTAAAAATATTACATTGAAAATTGGAAATTAAAAAATGAATACAAAACAAAATTGCAACATATTCCAAAAACCTTGCATGAGCAGAATTTTACAAATATTTAAAAAGAAAGGAAAATATTGAATTGCCTGAAAAATTGGAAGTTCTAAAAAGTATTTTAACTAATTACCATATATTATACAGATTGTATATACTCAAATATTTACATAAAAATGTTTAGTTAGAAAAAGTTAATTGTATATTATATAATTTATAAAATTGAGAACAGAACGTACAATTTCATAAAAAGCAAAAGAATCAATCTTTTTGGTTGAAAATTCAACTATTTGGTCGAATTTGTTGTTGAAAATTTATATTTTTCGTCTGGAAATTTAATTTTTTTGTAGAAAATTGATCTTTTTGGCATCAAAGTTGAACATTTCGAATAAAATTTGTTTCAGTTATTGACTGAAAAATCTTTCTTGGTTGAAAATTGGTCTTTTTGGTGTGAAAAATCATCTGTTGTCGTACAAATTTAATCTTTTTTGGCTAAAAATGCTGCGTTAAAAATTAATCTATTTTGATCGAGAATTTTCGACAATCTTATTGAAAAGTCGTCTTCTTTGCCCATTACATTTTTCTTTGAAAATTCAACTACTTAGTTGAAAGTAGAACTACTTTATTGAAAAATCATTTTTTTGGTTGATAACTTATAATTTTCATTTAAAATACTTTTTTTCATAATTTAACTATTTTGTTGAAAATTCGTTTCTAATTGGTTGGAAATTAATTTTTTAACTAAAATTTTAACTTCTTTGTTGAAGACGTTTTTTTTGTTCAAAAACAATTTCTTAACTGTGAATATAACTATTCCATTTTGGTTCAAAAATTTATCTTGTTGAATTGAAAATTCATGTATTTGGTTAAAAATTTGTCTTTTTTTGTAGAAAATTAATCTCTATGGTTGAAAATTCATCTTTTTGGTCAAAAATTCAAACATTTGGTTCAAAATTCATTTTTTTATTGCAGATTCATCATTATTGCTGAAAAATAATTTTTTTATTGGAAATTTAACTGTTTCATTGAAAATTCGTTCTCATAGTTGAAAATTAATTTTTCAAACTGTTAATGTAACTATTACATTTCCGGTTAAAAAATTTTCTTGTTCAGTTAAAAATTCATGTATTTTGGTGAAAATTCATCTTTTTGCGTAGATAATTAATCTTTTTGTTTGAAAATTTATTGCTTTCGGTTTATGATTTCTCATTTTAGTTAAAAATCAATTTACTTGGTTAAAAATTAATCTTATTGTTTGAAAATGTATCTTATTGGTTAAGAATTTATCTTTCTGGTCGAAAATTCAACTATTTGGTCCAAAATTAATCTTTTATTGAAGATTCATCATTGTAGTTTAAAATTCGTCTTTTGTGGTAGAATATTAATCTTCATGACGGAAAATTCATATTTTTGGTTGACAATTCATTTCTTTAGTTGAAAATTTAATTATTTTGTTGAAAATTTGTTTTTATGGTTCAAAATTAATTTTTTTAATTGAAAATATAAATATTCCATTTTTTGATGGAAAAATCATCTTTTTGGCACAAAATTAATCCATTTGGTTGAAAATTCATTTTTTCGTTAAAGATTCCTCAATTTAGTTGAAAAATTCTTTCTTAAGATGAAAATTCAACTATTTTGTTGAAAATCCATCTTGTTTGGTTGAAAATAAATCCTTTTGGTTGAAAATTCTACTTTTTGGCTGAAAATTCAAATATTTGGTAGAAAATTCAACTATTCGGTAGAAAATGCATATATTTTGTTCGAAAATCATCTTTTTGGTACAAAATTAATCCTTTTGGTTGAAAATTCATTTTTTCGTTAATGATTCCTCAATTTAGTTGAGAAATTCTTTCTTAGGTAGAAAATTCAACTATTTTGTTAAAAATTCATCTTGTTTGGTAGAAAATTAATCCTTCTAGTTGAAAATTTTACTTCTCGGCTAAAAATTAAAATATTTGGTAGAAAATTCAACCATCCGGTAGAAAATGCAAATATTTTGTTTAAAAATTATCTTTTTCCTACAAAATTAATCCTTTTGGTTGAAAATTCATTTTTTCGTGAAAGGTTCCTCAATTTAGTTAAAAAAATTCTTTCTCAGGTAGAAAATTCAACTATTTTGTTGAAAATTCATCTTTTTTGGTAGAAAATTAATGCTTTCGGTTGAAAATTCTACTTTT